>JAOBRC010716783.1:0-10378 GCA_027575255.1 Scolionema suvaense | reverse complement strand
AAAGTGGTCAAACCAGAGTTTTAAAAGAATTTGAGTCAAAGAATTGCCTTTACCCATCTGAGCCTTCAGGGATTTCGTGCTTGTGCATTCAAGGTCAAGGGTTCAAACCTACCAGCTGCTACTGGTAAGCGCAAAATCCCTAAAGGCTAAGGCGGGTGGGTTGGGGCTCAGTAAAACCTAGCACTGTGTGATAGTGAAGCAATGAGCAGAGAATGAATCTACAATTCGAGAATACCTTTGCTTCGTCAACCGAATTCAGTGATTTCAGGGCTTTCTAACATATTTCAAACCTGTTTCTTACTTTCTTAAAATTTTCAAGATAGAAGAGAGGGGCAGTAGCTATCTATGGACCATGTTTCATTTTATTTGGGAAAACTTCTGCTTGGTTTACGTGGGATCATCTATATATGTCAAAAACATATTGACATGAGACAGCTTCAGGAAGTATGGAAGAAAGGAAGGACTGTATTGCTTCAATCAAGATGTCTGATGTTAGGTTATTTAAGTAGATGAAGAACCAGTCATTTTTTTCTGAATGTTAAGGTGGTAACACAGTTATGTATGGTATTATGTGTCATATTGAAGGGAGACCTTAGTTTCTCTTAGAAGGGGTTGTTTTGTTCAAAATTAGCCTGTTTTAGTATATTATTGAAATTATTAAGATCGGTTTGTGTTGTCTCATTTTTGACTACTGTATGATCTTGTTTCTTTTTGAGTATTGCTGTTTATTGGTCGAAATTTACTGTCTTGTGGTATGAGCATTATGTCGCCATCATTGTTACAGTTATGATAGTATGATTTATTAGAACTCTCGAGTAAATAACAACTTCATCTTTCTTTCCACATATCGATTTCGACCAGCACTCTTGTCATCATCAGTGCAAATTTTACATCAAACTTGAAAATTCTGCTTATAAAATACAATCAAGCGCAGCACTAACAATTTCAATCAGTTATTCAAAAGTAAGTTGGTAATAAATTAGAAATCAATAAAAAGCCCATTCCACTCCAAATGAAGCCAATAGTACATAGTGACAAAGACAAGTTAGCAAGGATGTTACCGTGACAACAATGCAATAGAAAATAACCAATGATAAAGGAGACCATAGATGAAGCAGGGCATGCAAAACCTTGCAGGGGTACCAGCAAGAACAATAAACAAACTGCAAAACAGAAAGAAAACAGTAAAAATACAAGACAATAGAATAACAAAAAAAACCCAAAACAAACAAACAAACAAAACAGCTAAACAGAAATAGTGATGTTCTCATGCTTTACCTGAACATTCAAAAGGGGATTCTGCTCAATGATATATAGAGCTTCCTTGATCTTCAGCTGGTATTCAGCGGATACTCGATCTAGTACTCTAAATCAATCTTCAGAACAGGCTTAGCACCAGAGTAACAGAGCATTTGAATAATGTGTGTATTAGTACTGTGGTTGGATACCACCTTAACTTAATAAGTCCTGTGTGTAAACAAGCCAGTTTTTTTTTGATAAAATGCCGGTTCCTTTGCTTTAGCTAGCACTTGCGAAATTCTATTCACACACTGTTTTATCGATCTTCTGTTCTTATGCTATTTTAGCGTATTTTTTCTATTTCCTACGTTCTAGCATTCGTTGTTGTTGTGGTTGTTCTTGCACTGTTCTAGCACTCTTTGTTTTGGTATTGGTTTTCTTATGCTGTACTCACTATCTATTTTGTGTGTGTTGTTGTGCTTAGCCCATGCTAGAGGTCTATTTTTTCGTTACTTGTTCTAGTGTTCTTTCCTTTTTTCTGCTATCGGCAAGCAAATTGTCCAGTTGGCATTGCTTTCCCTTTCGTTTGCTTTTTTGTTTCTGTCCTTGTTACCAACAGATCTCATCACCCTGCAAGAGGGGGGAAGGAGAGGAGGGGGGAGTGCTCATCAACCCTGGAGATATGATTGTCCAAAATTACTCTCTGCTTTTGGCTAAAGTCTCCCATGATGCAAATCGTGTGTTGTGTCCATCATAGCGTTGAAGCCAGAAGCGAAGCAAATTATGTCGTCCGAAAAAGAGCTTACTAGAAGGTAGTCAGAAGAAAAGCAATAATATGGTTGTGAAATGTCCTTGGGAAAGCTCAACCAAATGGTACCCTACAGGCTAATTGTTCTTGATCTGCGATACTAGATTTCAACATTTGCATCTTAGAGTTTTTGTACTGGATTGAGTTCAAAATCAAAACAAAATACAATTTTGAACGATTCTGCATTATAAACCATGAGCCAGAAAATTTAAACTGTTTCATCAGATTCTAAAAATAACGAACTTTGTCATAGATTTTTACGCAACCGCTTTTTACGTATGGCGTAAACGTTAAAGGGGAAGTAAGGTCAAACATGAGATTTTAGTAAAGGATAGAGCTCGTTTAGACATGACATTCAGTTTTTATTTCATGACAAAAGCTCCTGTGGTTCAAAAGATGTTGAGTTCTAAAGTTGAGGAGCTACCATCTTGCCACTAATTACATGCAGGTACAACCCAAATTATCGAAACTTCATTAGGCCACTGGTAAAAAAGTGCTTGTTTCCGATTGCGCTGCTGGTCGTATTTTTTTGTCAAAGAGCCGGTCTTAATGCCATGCAACGTTAAGCTCTGTTTTAATTTTTTAGAGTAGCAAAGAAGTTTAGACTTCAAGTATGCGATTGTTAAGCGAGCTTTTCCATGGTGATCGATCGTCCGTGACTCAAGCTGTCATTTTAGATCCATACTAGGAGTCAACACTGCTGCCACGGTTTCTTGCGAAAAATTATCACAGGGTGTAAAAGAACAAGATAAGGCAGAGAATGTAATTCGTAATGTCAGTTAAAGGTACTAGCACTATTCTAATCGATAGTGATCCTTATTTCCAAAAAGTCGGTGGAGCTTAGCTCAGATGACTACAAAAGTGCCAATCACACTTTGATCTTATGTATGTGATAGTGATCGAAATGCACATCCTATGTACCTGTTCACATTGGCTGGTTGAGGTTCGTGCTAATTTGCACTAGTTAGTTTGTTAGGTATTTGTTCATGATGCCCTCTTAGAAAAGCAGGGATTTAATGCCTTTGTATGTCATTTAGACAGGGATAACGTTTGAAACACAGTGTTCTAAGAGAAAAAGATTTTAGCACTATTTTCATCTATGCCCTTGGAAAATACTGCAACTACAGCAACTAACAAATCCAACCACTATAGCTAACAGGAAAAGTACTTTACAATACATTGAAATCTTGAAAGAACTAGAATGATGATGTTGGAGGGCAAGTCGATATGATAGAGCTGTGGCATGAGAAACATATAATGTAGATGCAGGGTAATTTGTTTGACAATTATCGAAACGTCTAGTATTGAAAGTAAATCGTGACTAGAAGAATTTTTGTGCTACTAGTATTTTAGTTAACATTGTTCTCTTCCGTGAAAATTATGAACAGATTGCCCGTGCAATGTCAGCTCTTTTACATATGTTCATAGATTCAAGGTGTTACCTTGTGCCCAGCTGTGGAATTCTTTGGTCAGCAGTTTAGTAAATCCAAAATGGTATCTCTTGCTTTGAGAAGACAATCTCCAGTGTTTAACATGGCCGATGAAAAGTGGCGACAAGCAAGAAGCACAAAGTGGATAGGCGTTGTGAAGTACAGAATTGTATATTCTGTGCTTCAGTATTTTAGGTGGAGAGTTGAATATCTATCGACACACCAGGCGGGGAATGCATGCTGGGTTGTATTCCATATTTTTCCAACTAAATCCGAAACAACTAGCCAGCTAACCTTCATTCTTCGTTGATATTCTCAATTTTACTGACGAGATGAGATTGAATGCTGCAGAACTTGCAATCTCTAACGGGTTAGTGGGTTCAGGGAGCTGCAACTCATTGATTGCAGAAAAATGGTTTAATTTCTTATCAACAAGTCTGCAGATGGAGCCAGTGGAAGTAGACCATGGAGGTAAAATTTACCAAAAAAAATACTTTCCGGTTGGCTGGTTCGGTTCCAAATCTTAGTATTAAATAACTGATACTTACATAGCTAATGTACATTAAGCTCTGCTTCCTGAGAATGATATAGACATATTAGTTAGCACTCCTCCTAACTTTCTTCTTTTCTTCTATCTTTCTTCTTCCATAATCCACTAGTAATCTCTTTGTAACTAATCAACTCAAATTCCATTACTCCACTGATTTTTTTTTTTTTTGGTCACAGAACAAGCTTGTCCAATAGTAATTTATCATTCAATGCAACAAATTTCTCCCATTTTGTTTAAGCGATGTGGGTTAAACGGCAACCACTACAAATCCAACTCTCAGTAATAACATACTTAGACTCATTGAACGATTTCTACCATTTGTCAAAATGTCATGGTTGAAAACACAACCGCAGTTAATTTAACTCTCTGAAGTAACACAACAAATTTCTCCCATTTTGTTTAAGCGGTGTGGGTTAAACCGCAATCCTCTTTAGCAAAGTTAAAGATTCAGCTTACTTTTCTCCAGAACTTTCACCAGCTGATAAGTGGATGCCCCTTCTTTCATTAAACAATTCGCTAATGGTTGGGATGCAATGATGTGAAACAAATTCTGGATCTCTCTGGTATAAAGCCTCTCTCGTAAAGCAGCAATATCTCCTCGTAACCGTTTATCCTCAACAGATTTTGTTGAATAGGCAGTATCGTGCAATGATTTGTTGTCAACATAGCTTTCAATAGGAATATGTTTATCGGTCAGGTTCAACAATTCAACAAGAAGCATTTTAACCAAAAAAGAGGCACCAGCAGAATCAAGTTGGGTTAAGCATTCCGCTGCAAGTGTACCACAAACAACACTCTTAATTCTGTGTGATTGCCAGAAAAATGGGAACAGCAGTGTTTTGCGGGTTCACAAGAAAAACAATAAATCCACCTTGGGATCCCTCATTGGCAAGATTACGATACGATGCATCACTAAAGTTCACTATTCTGCACTGAGTAATGTCTCCAAGATCAGGAAAGCGAATTGAAATATTGTAGGAATGCAGCTTTCGTATTGCTTTGTTTACTTTGAGTAGGTTCTCAACTGAGGCATTTTTGAAAGACATACTCGCTTGGTATGTCTCGAATGCTATATCTGGTCGAGTTTGTGATGACAACCAATTAAGCTGACCAATAACAGACTTCATTTCATTTCGCTCTGACAGAGTAATTGGGTCAGACACTTTCCTTTGGTTTCGATTTTCAATTTCGATCACACTTACTTCAGACGCATATTGATTTTGGTCCAGCGAAATGCATGACAAATTTTGCTGCAGAGACAAACCAATGTATTTGAATTTGTTTTGACATTCCTGACTGATACTGAAAGTTTTTCTGACTTGCCATATGACATTGTCCTCAAAGTATGGTGACCCTCCCCAAGAAACATCATCCACATGGATTGAAATCATACCTTCCATTTTGTTTTGACGATGCAGAAAAAAAATGGCACCATCAATTTTGTTTTTCTGTAATCTGAGTTTCCACAACTCATCGGATTGTTTAACATACCAAAGCCTGGAGGCATCACTGAGGCCATATACAGATTTCCGTAGTTTCCGCAAGTGAACAGTAGCAGCTTCTGGATGACGTTTAATATATACAGTCCGCTCTATTTCACTCTCTTGCAAGACTGCAGCTTGAACGTCTAAACTATTTATACTCTAATGATTAGATTTTTGATGGCAAAGAGCAGGCGGAGACTTTCTTTGTTACATGTTGGGGATTCCTTCTGTAGATTAACACTATCTTCCTCATACCCTCTTGCGACAAGTCGAGCTTTGACAGATCTACCATTGCTATCTTCTTTCTCTGTACAAACCCATCTTGTAGAAATAAAAGACTGTCCAGAACCTTCTACAACTGTGAAAACTTCATGTTTTCTCCACTTTTGCAGTTCCTCCTGTTTCACCTTGTGAATTAATAAATCATCTTCAAAGTCAGCTCCCGTTATTAAGACAGTTTCAGATTCGACTGGATGCCAGCTATGGACATCATTTTTCCAGTCAATGCACGACTGCTCTTTTGTTTCCACATCCTCGACGTTGCAGTACTATTCCTTTACCTCCTTTACCAACTTTTCCACCTCGCCTAAGTGTTTTGGTAGTCTGAAAGTCATCATGATCAGTGGGTTTGTAAGACACAACAGATCTTATACGTGGAAATAAAACTGGTGATAATGATGTAACATGCGAAGATAGATTGTCTACATTGTTGGGATTTTCCCGAGGGAGTTGTGAAAGTATGCTATCTGACGAGTCTAAACTTGTAATGCTTTCAGTAGGATAGCAATTCTCTTGTGCACTTGTGTGGGGAGAAATAGATGAATCAGAAGATACATCTGGTAAACATGTTGGAATGTCTGCATCTGCATGTGAATCATAATGTCTCGTCAATGGTACTGGGTTTGTGACTGAAGTAGATGTTAAATCCCTTTATGCTTTCAGTAGGATAGCAATTCTCTTGTGCACTTGTGTGGGGAGAAATAGATGAATCAGAAGATACATCTGGTAAACATGTTGGAATGTCTGCATCTGCATCTGAATCATAATGTCTCGTCAATGGTACTGGGTTTGTAACTGAAGTAGATGTTAAATCCCTTTTAAGCGGGATGAAATCACTGTTTTCTAGCTTAACCCAGCATGGATGGACTCTAACATATATTGAACCATGTTTGATCAGAACTGTCTGATTTTCCACCCCAATAACAGTTCCAGGGCCTTTCCACTCCTTGGATGAGTCTCGTTTTTAGTATACTGACTGTTCACACTGAAAGATAAATGGGTGTGTTTATCATGTTTGACTTCTGAGAGCACAAGCAATCTTCTCACTAGATTCTGCTTCAATAAATGCTTGTTTCGCTGTATGCAGAGCCTTAAGCTTTTCACTAACAATGCTAGAGGATGATACGGGCCCAGGCGCTGGCAATTTGTTAGTAAGATTCGATGGATGATTGGGGTTACTACCAAAGACAAGCTGATTTGGGGAGAATCCATATACATTGTCTAAGGCATTTTTACTAGATACGGCAGAAGCTACAGCTACTTGCAAGGAGCAACCAGTGTCAGATACCACTTTTTCAATCATATGTCCGATAATCGCATTGTGATGTTCATTTATTCCGTTTGACCATGGCGACTCAGCTGCAGTAGTGCATATTCTTGCATTTGACTTTTCTTTCATAACTCTGAAGTCCTCGTTAGCGAACTCCCCACCATGATCTGTCAGGATTTGACCTGGAGCACCAAACATGGAGATCCAGATTTCAAAAATTTTACTAATAACAGCACTGCGATGTTTCGAAGATAATACTCCAGCAGCACTAAATCTGGTAGCATGATCTATCAAGTGAAGAATAGGTCGGGAATACAAAAATTTTATGTCCATTGCAACGGAATCATTGAAATCTCTCGACAATGGAAAGGTGACAATTGGTTTCGCAGGAGGGCGTTTGTATTTTTGACATACCACAGTTTTTCTCAACTTGTTGTATTGCTCGGACCAGATCAGGATCATCTCTTCCACTATCACGAAGAAGTGCAGTCAATTTAGTACTAGCTGGATGGCAAAACTGCTTGTGGAGTTTCTCGGCAATTCGCATGTTGCTATGAACACTGGTTTCAGGTGAAATCAGAACCATTTCTTCAGGTTCAGGAAGTAAATTGATATAGTAATGGCCACTTTATGTGAATGCTAAATCAATATCTTTTCCAAGCATATTGGCTTTGTTGTGAGGGAAGTCTAATTTTGTATTTGCCTTCTGCATGCTCAGTTTACTCAACAGGACTGGAATGTTGCAGGGTACAGAACTTCAGTTTCTATTGTAACCGCTATTTCACCAATGAGAGCAGGGAGAGTGACTTTCTTCATTGACGCATACATGTCGCTACCCCCAAATCTAAACTTTCTCGCTGATTTTGTCTCCTTGACTTGATATTTCTGCTTTGTATTCAAACTATCAATAAAGCAATTCAACCAAGTGTCACCACATACTGTGTGGATACAACCAGAATCGAGTATAGCTTTGTTAAGTGTTTCAACGAGAAATGTCTCCACATAACACTCCTCAACTTCATTGTTATTGAATAAAACAACAGCATCTGACTCACTACAGAACTCATTCCTGTCTTTGTCTAGACAATTTCTGGCCCAGTGGTAAATAGATTTGCAGATAATGCACTTAAAAATATATCCCATCTTATCAACAGGATTATGCCGTCGTATGTTACCATCTGCGGAATTATGATTGTAGCTTTTGCCTCTGCGACCTCCACTCTGCACATTTCCTCCGTGGACTTGTCGCCCCCTTCCAGAAATGCGAGGTCTACTCAATAAAACATTAGATTGAAAGTTTTCTACTTTAACAGCGACAAGATCATGAGAAGATGATGCAATGCAGGTTTCATAAGATATTTTCTTTAACTGGTCTTTCATGTTACTATATGTCTATAGTTTGCTAATAGTTGCTCTCGCTAACTGTTCTTTCTCAGCTCCAATGTTAGAATTACTAAGAATGCGATACGCCAGTACAGCATTGGGAAGATCTATCTTATGCTCTTTAAGTTTGGTGTTCAGTTTTTCGAATTCGATAATATAGTCATTTGTAGTCATCGAGGAATTTCTCTTGAATTTTTCAAACTTGTGATGCGCAATAAGCGCGTTGCTCAGCATCCTTCAAGAACAATCCATCTAACTTTTTCAATAATGCTGCGACCCTATTTTCATCATTCAGTACTTCAACCTCTAATTCCAATGCACCTTCTCTTGCTTTGCCAGTCAGTGACAAGCATATGGCTGGAGCACACTTTTTCACATCCAAGTCCGTAAATGTTTGCCATAGCTTTTCTTCCTTCTTCCATGTTTCATAGACAGACTGATCTGCCGAAGGAGGTGGAGCTTTGTAAGAGGCTGTCGCCATGACTAATGCACACCTAACAGCTCCAGGCACACCTGTTCAATATAGATCCTCTGCTACCATATTAAATAACTGATACTTACATAGCTAGTGTACATTAAGCTCCGCTTCCTGTGAATGATATAGACATATTAGTTAACACTTAGAACCGGGATACCGAAGACAAGAATTTATTTCATAGCAGCCTTACCAAAATACTAATTATAAAATTTTAGTGAAGGAATCACTCTTCCATTTTTTTAGCAAAGCGTGATGATATGTAATAGGTTCATCTGAAAAAATAAACATAGCTATTGGCTAACTAAGGAAATGACAATGCTTAGCAACATACGCGTAGGACATCATCAAAAAGTAAGATGGTAGCTGCTGGACTTTAGGTAAGGATATATGCATTGGCTTTCATCATGAAATATAAACCAGAAGTTATGTTTTACTGTGCTCTATCAAATATTAAAATTGCATTTTTGACCTTAGTTCCCCTTTAACCATTCGAACATTGAAAAATTCGGGCATTGAGGTTGGAGATTTTTATTTAGCAACCTCACATGTGACATCAGTAGAAAACTGTAGCATTTAAAACAGTAACATAAGGCTAGGAGAAAGCCGAGAGAATAGTAATGAAAAGTAATATCGCTAGAAAACGGTAAGAGTGAACAAGACAGTGTCCCATGAAAGCCATAAGAACTGAACCAAGATAATGTCACTAGAAAACCCTGAGGATAGAAAAAATAACATTTCTAGAATGTTGTTCGGGAAATTTCTGTGAAGTGTTTGGCTGCAGTGTCAGACATTTTTGCCTGTCTATTTTTGCCTATTTTAGCTTATCTGTAGCTAGAAGCTGTATCTATGTGTGTTGGTATTTCTTCTTGGCTGTGTAATTCGCTGCTAGAAAGGCTCCAAATAGCTACACATCTCTATATTAAGTCTAAGATAGCAAAACCTGAACTTGCTAAGGGTTTGAATCGCCCCCTAAATCCTCCGGTTGTCTTGGCTCACCAGAGATGCTGCATCACACAGTCACGTCACAAAATGCCAGATGCATCCGTATTCCTTATTTTGACCGCTGCAAGCCATCGAATACTCCATAAAAGGTCCTTATTGAAAGGTACCAGAAACCAGAATCTCATATTGCTTAGTTGTTCTTTTAGTGAAGCAAAAACTCAATTTTATCTAAAACGGGCCTCAATGAAAATGACTGCATAAAACCCTGATATAGGACCGTCTCTAAGGCATTCCTTAATAATTGGTCTTGTGAAAGATTTGTTTTTAAAGGAAGGGTAACGTCAAGAATGAAATTTTTGTACCTACCTACCTAGGCGATAGAGCACATCAAAACATGAAACTTGGTGTTTAGTTCATGGCCAAATCTTGAGTAGTTTTGGAGATATCGAGCTTCAAAGTTCAGCAGCTACCATCTTGATTTTGATGATGTCATCGGTGTACCATTGCTAAGCATT
>JAOBRC010716672.1:0-10379 GCA_027575255.1 Scolionema suvaense | reverse complement strand
ACATGAAAGCGACCTGACTGCTACAGGCTACAAGCTAAACATAATACAGTCATCAATTAGGCTTCTGAATGTCTAGCTGGATCTAGAATATCTAGAGTATCTGCTCATAATACCCAAAACAATATGGTAGAGCACTTGCAATAGAGTCAGCAGGATAGCACACTAAGTGATAAAGAGCAGATTAGCCACTTGAGCTTTTTTCCTCTCTCAGGCAAATCAAATCAGCCGGGACACATGCCTGACAGATTAAAAAGTGTATGTTTGGACAATTTCTCAATATATGAAACAGGAAGGAAAAGATAAAATATGCATGACTTTAAGTTAAGCATTGAACTTACCAATAACATAAAACTACAGAAAGACACAAGATTCTAGGAAGAGCTTGGTCTATGTTGGCAAGACACTACACTTATCTTTTTATAAGCGCAACAGATATAATAACATCTACTGCAAAAAGTAAACAAAAAAAATAAGCATACTGCTAAGCATAATGGTACAGTGGATTTTTGAATGTCCAAAATTTGGTTTCAAAATGCTAAATTTCCTTCAACATTGAAACCGAAAGGTCTCTAGATTGTGTCTTAGCCAATGAATAAATGACGAATTTAAGTTACTGATACAAGCATACAAGGATACCATCTAACCTTGGGATGTATTTACTGAAGTAACTTATAAGCATTTTTTAAAGCAATATACCGGTCAAAAATCATTTTTGGCATGATAATAGAGCCTTTAAAAACATGACCGAATCTTTGTATTTCATAAAAAAAAGCTGCTGTAGTTCCAGAGATATCTGCTTTTAAAGTCAAGGAGAATTTTGACTAGCTACCATTTTCGTTCTGAACGTTAATTATGCATGGTGCATGGTCAGACCAAGTGCAATTATCCCATCTTGCTCATCGAATTGCTCTTCGTTGCAATCATTAGTCAACCCCAAATTTGTTTCATCAGAAATAGAGGTGCAATATGTTGCTTTGAAGGTTTACACAAAACCTTGAAATGTTGAGTTGCTAAGGAAAGCCATTAACCTTAGAAACGGTCTTAGATGACGTCATTGATGCACTGAATTGAGAAGCACAAGAACAGCGAAAAATATCGAACGTTGAAGCAACATTGAAGAAGAACGACTTAAGCTTTTTCACTCAAATAAAAACCAGTATTCATGACTTTTCACGATCTATCAGCGGGAAGAATATCATTTTAGATCGGTATATTGCTTTAAGGTTAAAAACTGTAAACATCTCAAGTCCATGTATCGCCTTTTCAGAGGTAAGCTGGTAAAAACATAGTGTATTGCATAGGACAGGAACAAATATGGCCAAAGGAGAAAACCTAAATGAATCAGCTGTTAATTGGGAACTGTCGATAGCGCATGGTGCTTTGGAAAAATGCATTTTAACATTGAGAAGTGTGACCCTGAATACAACTATGATTAAATTATCACCAATTTCTAAACACTCTTCACACATACCTAAGGCATAGTCAAAAATAAGCATCTTTAAACAGACATCAATAAGATATTTTGATGGCCCTAACTGTTTCATTGGAGAGCACACTTGTAACATGATATCAACTTACCTTGGCAGAGACCTGCTTTTATTCCAGCTACTTACCTTGGCAGAGACCAGCTATTTTTCATTATTTTCATAAACTTAAGCTGAAATTGTCTTAACACCGCACCGCCCAAAACAGAACATTCATCCTTATGCCACAACTGTGTCAATAGATACGCATTTCACTTCATCAATGCAAAATGTGAGATGTCAAGAGCACAAGACAATGTGTTCATATCCTAAATGCATAGCATCTGCCATAATAATCTTATACTAAGGTGTAGGTACAGTAACAGTTGGCATCTTATACATTCCCAATTCTTTCATATGCAACTGTACACTGAGGCCTAAGTGGGGAGGGGTCGAAAAGTTAGCAGATAAATTCCGCTAAGTAGGACCAAAATCTTTTGTCGATGGCCCCTGAACAGTATTGGAGTTTGTGTATGCTTCCATTGATCAGACACAGAAGGAATTCACAAACACCTTACAGTGAGGAGTGTGCCTATTCAAGCTTTTGCAAATATTTTTTTTCGGAGAACCAGATTTCGTCCTCCTTGATAGGCTGTTAGGCGATCGGACTGACCGATCTTTTTGCCTCCGGCTTTTCTGTGAAAAAAAGTGCCGGCGGGCAAGCATTACAACCCTGTTTCATAGGTGGCATATGCAACTGTTAGCGTTGTTAAACAACTGCCAAACTTTCCTCGATTGCCACTGATCTGCTTCTCCATCTACCATATTGGATTTGCTGGGAACAGCTATGCTGCCACAGTTTCTGCTGAATACTGCACAGAGTACAAAGAAAGTGAATTAGTGATTGATTACACTTCAACATGATTGTGATGTTCATGACACGTTCAGTCCTTGTTTAAAAAAATAATTTTGGGAACTGGGCAGGATGTCAATGCAGTTGGAAAACCTTATTAAAGAGTAATCATCACAGTCCCAGGTAAATGTATTTTACTTCAAAAAATAGTCTCCTTCAAAAAGTAAGTTATATCTGAAATATTTGACAGCATATTATAAATCACCCAAATGAATGGATGAATGGAATCAAATCAAGTAGAAGATGAACATGACTTAACAGGAAAAAATACAAGAGAGATGTTCAGCTATTAAGTTTCTAGCGGAACACGTTAACACCCTACGCAGAACACAGTCACCATGGCACATGCGATCATGCCGAAGAACCTGCGAAGAAGCACTTCCTGAAACGTTCACATGCGCCGTCTAAACGTGCTGTAAGTGCAGTTTTAACAAACGGCATGTTAATCACTTTGTGTGCTCTTTTAAGGATTGCCTTTAGATTGCGCAAAAGGTGCAGATTGTTCTTGAAATTAAGTCACACCAGAAGGCACATTTCACGCTGGTTCACTTGAGCTCAGTAAAAGCAAAGATAATGCTCATATGAATATTTTACAGCAGGATTACTCACTTAAAGACTCACTAAAAGACGCAGTGTATCATAATATGATTCCCCCTACAAAAACCTACTTAATGTAAAACATCATAATTCTGATACATTGGACTAAAATGTAGCAAAATTATTGTTACACAAAATCAAAAACAGATTAATGTCAAATTCACATCTTAAATTTACATGATCCGCTGGCATTGTGATAATCTTTAGAGCAGCACATAATTATTTTCCAAAAGAGCACCTTTGAAATCGTGTCAGTCACAAATTGCCACAAATTTCTCATTTATTTTTAGAGCATTAGGTGTGAGTACAAAAGGAGGTCAGCGGATTGCCAGGCTAGAAAAAACAGTGAGGAACCAAGAACAAGACATAAGAAAACAAATTTATACATATGTAAAAACATTCAATGAATACCTTTACACATGGATGCTTATCGTTTGCTAATTAACTAGTTCATGTACTTTTGCTCTAGAAGCAGTCATTTCGAGGGTTGAAATAGGACGCATCACGCAGACAAGGCTCATGCTTTCTCATTGATATCCTTCACTGCCTAACTGATAAAAGCCCACTCACATCCCAAACAAAAGGTTGAATGTTCAAAAAGGTTTACTTTCACAAGACATTGCTACAGTAGTCAATACGTAAACACAACAAAGCTTCAGCAATTCTCGTAAAAAAATAACCTTTTAAGCGACAAGCTCAATCCTGATCGCGAAGTATCAAATTTGTGACCATCTGCTCTAAATGCAGACAAAGGTCCACATGTTCCTGAATTAACCATTAACTATGAATTTACAAGGTGAAAACTTGATGGCATCTGCAATTGGACCAATGCAAACCTCGAAGAGATGTTTTCAAGACACTACAGCTCTTGTTGTATATAAGTAGTAAGTCCATAGCAGATGAACATTCTATTTACCATCTATGCCTTGATGCAAGTACAAGTCAACTAAAAAGGGCGTAACACAACCGGACAATGTCTTGATATTCAAGGCATAAAGCTGTAGAAATAACCAGACAGTTTATTTTTTACACTTCATTCATTGATGTACGTCAAGCCACATCAGAAATTTTTAATGGGGTTCCTTTCAACAAGAGTATATTCACAAGAAACACTTAAGTATCTAATCTATTATATAACTACAAACGCTACAAAAATCTGGTACATTTGGATGCAAATACTCAAGTCTGCTAAGCTATAAGTTCAATCACTATATCAGTGCATATTCTAAGTACAGAATAATGAATTGCATGGCTAACAAAAGGATTTTCAACAACAACAACAACAACAACAACAACAACATTAACAACAGCAACTAAAAAACAAAAAACATCCATCCAAAAAAACCACCATCAGTACATGCGTGCTTTCTTCCTAAGCTGGACTTGCTTGTCAGTTTGTTCTTCTATCTACTACAAATCAATTCTATGTATTATGAATAAGACAATCGGTAGCAAGAGTATTGATTCCTTAAACAAGTTCCCTGAAAATGAAGATATATCTTGTATTATTCTGAAACGAGAAAGAAGAACAAATTGTCAGATCATTAATTCTCTTCAAATAGAATGATCTTTGAAAAGACTACGTCCAATCATCTACGGACATTCATTTTACGTCCAGACACTTTTTTCTCATGACAGAAAGTCTCTAAGCAGCCAGATGTCTTCAAGTTAGAGGTCTCAATGATAACACCAGTTAAGAAAAGAATGCATAGCTTCATTCCCAAGTCGTCAAGATAGCGTCAGCGATGCAACTGTCCTCACGAACCAATAGCCAGCGTTGATAGCAAGTCTCCGGAGTCATGTAATTCCTACATCAAGGAAAGAAAGAAAATAATGAGTCAACACGCCAAAGGACTCATGCAAATTTAGTTACAAATCATCATGTTACATGGATAGGTTCTAAAAACGTGCAACCAACACGTATTTGTTTGGTATTGAATAAAAATGCACGCACACATCTGAGTATTCCAACAGCGAAGTGAAGGACAGTGAAGGAATGATTATTGTTTATGAAGACAGCTACCACTCGCAACCTTTTGTATTAAACCAAAGAAAGTAAAAAGCCAAGTCATTAGGCTACTTTTTGCAAATGGTTTGTCCAATGTGAATATATTTACTCTCAGAAAATAGGAGCAGTTGTGTCGAGCATTCAGGTGAAGTTATATAAAGGCCTGATCCATGCAATGATGCAGGATCATCTTATGTCATGGAGCAAAACAGGTTAAAGATGCTCGCATATGATACTTCAGACAAAATGGGTTGCATGAGCATTTTTGGAAACTTTCCCAATTTATGTCATCATTTCGTAAAGACTGATAAAGGAAGTTTTGAGCTTCCTGGAAAAAGTCTTGACATTGACATTGATCATTACAAAACCAAGGAATTCTAGCAGGCATGAATGCAACACTCCTACCTTGATTATATCCAGACCACCAATCAACTCCCCATTCACATATATCTGAGGATATGTTGGCCAGTTCGAAAACTTTTTCAGACCTTCTCGAACCTAATAAAGTAACCAAAATACTAGAAGGTAACACAGTTACAAAGAAGGAACCAAAGAAAGCAATACCAATCAAACAACTAATCATAATCTGCCCCCCCCCCCAGGTTGAATAGGGTTAAAACATGTTGTTGTTCCTTACGACATGCGCTAAGAGCGGTCTTAAGGCAAACCTTTTGTTCTTCGAGGCATCACCATTCATAATGCCCGGCAAACAGCTGAATGTTGTCAACGCTTAACACATGCTTTGTGCATGTGAATACAGAGCACCTGTCATGTTATAAATTAACAAAACAGATCTGAACATCGATGAATAAGTAATGTTGAAACAATCCCAGTTTTGATAACGTAATTGCTGAGAAAACAACCCTCAAACACAATTAAATAAACAGGTAAATAATTAATAACTCACAATTTTAGCTAGTTGAAACGATAGCTTGAAAACCACTTCATCAAAAAGTTTGTTTTCTTTGCCAATTTGTTCATTTCAATTGCTATTGTACATACTTAGGTTGATAAGATATAAATTCATTGTGAGCTTAAAACTATTCTACTTCGGCTTTTGGCGCTGGATGGTAACTGCTGGAGGGTGACTGTACCACCCTTAGTAAGAGACAACATCCATAATTATTCACATTGCCAAGCGTAACGGAAATATGGTGGTAAAAAATCCTCCATTCAAGTAGAATGCTTTTCCGCTACGAAGAAGGAAGTCTTGACCCTAATCTGTTTTGATGACAGTGACATCAACACGGTACTATGCATTGCACTCCACGTTCTTCCTCTTTTGAACGGGACGTGCGATTTAGAACCAGGTCAAGTAGAGAAATGCTCTAAATATAATAATCAAACGAGATATTGATCAAATTCTGGTTGTCTTCGCAGTTTACTTCCCAATCACGAGAATAGAATGTCCGTTTCTAGCACGAAATTGCGGTGCAAAGGGATGACATTGTAATGAACTCTTAAGAACAGAATGTTGCATGTTTATTTTTGTCACTTTCGAAGTGTGGCTGCTGAAAGGGAAACAAATAGGTCGTGCAGCACGCAGAGCCAATGAAATGTGCTTAAATTGTTTTCAGAAGACACGTGACGTGAATAGTTTGAAAGCTCTCTATCAGAATACACTCCAGGTGACCTGGGCTTCCATATGATTCTAGACGGAAGGCCCTATGAGCAAGGTAGCCCTATCTGATCTAGCTAACCATCTAGCCTGGCTGAGCTGCAGCTTCACATCTGATATTTGCCTCCAAGATTCAATTCATTTAGTTCTGTTCTACACAATTCATGTTTCATGAACATGTATCCTGACAGTATGAATCGCAAAGTTATTTTTCTCTGAAAGCTTAGTTGAATTACACCTTACTGTATGTGGAAAAATCAGATAGAACAAATGTTTTTGGAATAGCACTTTTCCCTGACAACAAATTTCAAGAGTTAAAGGGACAGTCACCAATAGACGTCTGAAGATGAATGTTAATATTTTGAGCAAAAGTACTTCTACTTAATGTAAAAACAACCAAAGTATGGGTCGTATACTACAGCTCAATTTTCCTATAATATTTACGGTTTTTGGAAAATTGAAATGATATGGGCATTGACAAGATCTGAATAAATTTTGGTGTGGGTTACGAAATTAAAGAATAAAGGATCAGGATGAAGATATCTCTCATTTGGCTGAGTCCTAGTGGCTATACTATTACATAATTTGCTTAGATAATTTCAAGACTTTTGATTTCAACTGTTTTATCAGAACTTGACCCTTTCAAATCATCTCCAGCCTGGATGTCTTGTTCCTGTGATAGCCAAAATTAAATCCATTTTTCAGTGGGCATAGGCCGTGAAGCATAATTTACAGTGGAGGCGGGGAGCAGATCTTAACATTAACATTAACATTCATTAGCAGCCACCATAGTAAAAAAATTATTTGCAATGAAGTGGCAGTCATGCCCCCGCGCCCATACAAATTTACCACGAGGTTCGAATGACGTCAACTTCACAGTCCTGGCTCTGATGCGTGAAACCTCACTAGTTTTCATTATCACATTATTTAAACCTCACAAGTATTCAATTAAGATCTTTTAATTGCCAGCTGAGAGAAGTGACACAGAAAATAATTTCATTCCTGGTTTACATGAGTTCTTTGAATGTTCCCTTGGGCACCAACTTCTCCTGAACGTGCTGCAGTACAAAAAATATGCCTGTAACCCTGCTCTACCTCCAAGAATGCATTAAAATTCTCTGCATGTTTGAATCGCCTTGGTCGCACATGAAACTGGACGTGCCCAGACAGGAAATTAGATCCACTTCAAAGACTTTCTTCATTCCATTTATATAAGGTATAGTAAATTTAAGGTTAGTTTTTTCTATTCCGATGCTACAAGAAATTCTTCTATGGGAAACCAACTAGTAAAACAGCTTCCCAAATTTTAACAAACCTTAAGTACTAAACAAAAAACTGAGAAAAAAAGTTAAAAAAACTCGTGCTATGTGCAGATACTACATAATGCTGTCTGTTTCCCAACATAGTCTTATTGAATTTTCCTAAAGTCTCAATTAGTCATATATAAATCACTATGGCAGCAATTTTCTTACTCTGGCTTTCAGATTTTGTATTGAAGATTTATATTACGTCTAAGATTCACTACCTTAATTCACTCAAATTTCGATGCGCAAATAATTGATTGCATGAAAATACCTGTTTTTACCTGCCTTTGAGCGCGCAAAAATATGATTAGCGTGAAAATTTTCATTCCTTGGGGTGCACAAAATGTGCGAGTTATCCACTTTGTGTGTCTTGCTTTATCACCTTCCAATACTGAGACCCTGCGGAAAAGTTGAAAGGAGCAGAGGGAAATTGTGTAGACAAATCACAACCACACATGAGCACCTATTTGCAGGTTGTTTTTTCAATAGATCAGTCTGCTTTTCTGGACTAAGCATGCACGGAAAATTCAAGCTTTTTTGGGGGGCGAAAAGTTGATTTTCGCGCAACAGTTATGCGTGAAGATCAGATTTTCGCGCAACAGCCCTGCACGAAAATTAAATGCGCGAAAACAAGATGCACGAAAATAAAACTTGCGTGAAACTTGAGTGAATTTAGGTAATCTATTCAATTTCATTCTAATGTAACTCTAAAAACGTTTCCTAGCACAAGCTCAAAAATTTTAAGAAACTCTTGCTACTTCAGCAGGTGCTTGGTTGCTTACAAAAAAACTGTGAGATATTAATTTAATTAGAACTCACTAAAGAATATGCCTTAAAACAGATTATGTAACATTATAGCGTGCAAGAGTCTACCACTGTGAGGCTTCATGCTTCCATATCCTTCAAAGCATGAACTGATGCATAGAAAAACTTACAAATGATTAGGAATAAATGAACAGCTACCCAGGACCGATATTATTTATGAAGAACTGAAGCTTCACACGTCCAAATAAATCCACAGGTAATTGCTACAGGGAAGCTAATAAGGAAATTTCAATAGAAGACTGAGGTATGCTGCAACAGAGGAATAATTTGATTTCACTTTTGAAAGACACTCTAAACAAGCAATAGGGTGTGCACAAGTAAACAGCCATTGTTTCAAAAATCTTCAGGAGTGATGACAGGGCAGTATTTATGCATCATCAAAACCTTCAACAAACCCGCCAATCATAGGAAAAGAGAAAGCAGAGAAGAATTACATGCTAAGGTAAATACAAGATAGAGCAGATTATGCACCTTTCTCCGTTGATTGTACAATTACATTCTTCACATGCTAGGTAATGCTAATTTATTTCCAAGGCTTGCTTCGCAGGCAATTTTGGGCATAAAGAAAATGCATACCACAGAAAAGTTTCAGATATTGCACAGATATGCACTGACAGATTGCCGATCACCTGTAAAACAATTCTTACAGCAATACACGATTTCCAATAAATGGTTCCATGAATATACAGGCACCGGTCGCAGAAATGACAAATTGTGAGCAAATCAAACAATTTTCAGTAAAGAGAAGACACTATAATCAACAAAAATTAATGGCTGTTGATTGTATTTCTCAATAATATTTCAATGATTTTATTGAACTGAATGGGGTCAGAAAGTCCCATCAGGAAATAAGAATTCAAGTAGCAGGGAGAACAGCGCATGAGCTGTCAGATAGGTAGCATGTTGGGTGGATTTTATAAAACAGTTCTTTGGAACAAAAAGGAATGCACCAACAGCAAGGTAGCGCTGCAACAAATACAAATAATCTGATTCAACAACTAAGTACTAATCTACATAAACCATTACACCACAATGAGGAATCAACCCAAGCAACGATATCAAGTAGGTAAGATCAAGAGACAAAAAAGTAGGCCTTTTGGCGAAATTTATTACATTAGCTTGATTGTTCCCAACATGATGACATAGATGTACCAGTTGAAACCCCAATTTTTCTTGTACGAACAACAATGGCAGACATAATTCAGCACTACATAATTTGTCCTCCAAATGAAGTCAGCACTAGTGTGCAATCCGCAGACCGGATCTGAGTCTGGAACAGCTTTTGCACTTTCCTCACTGAAGGATCATAGAACCAGCGAAACAGGAGACATAGATGCATTTCAAGCTCAATGGAATGCCACACACGCTGATGAGATCAAAGACGAAACAGCACGCAGTCAACTTATCTGCCGCATAAACAACAGATAGTGCAAGGAATGGAACAGGGCATAAGGGAAGATGAGGGTGAAAGGTGAAACACAGCATCTTCTTTTAAGAAGTTCCAATGCGAAACTCGACTTGAGAAGTTTTAGATGGTCACGACCTAGTAGTAAGACTTCCTACAAGATCTCCGGTATTGGCTTCACATAGCCCTTATCTGCAGGGTAAGATAGCTTAGTGCAGCAATAACTGCTCTCCGAAACAGTGCCAG
>JAOBRC010716561.1:0-10379 GCA_027575255.1 Scolionema suvaense | reverse complement strand
ATTGATTTTACTTGAGCAAGAAGCTAGACTTCTCACTGCAGCTCTGTGTTGTTGATGGTTTTATGAAACTAGTACAAAGGTCCACCCAGACCTCATTTTTTGGAAGAAGTTGGAAACTTCTAAATCTAATTCTACCATACCATACCATGTTTTTCACCGTCTGCGTGAGAACGAAGGGCATCTTGACTCATATTGGATAGATTGACATTTTTCTTGCACAGTTTGCATCTTGCCAGAGTGGCATAACCCGTAACTTTCATCACCCATGATGCATTCTGCGCCTCCGATAACAAGTTATCAGCAAAGCATGTTTGCTTAAATTTCTTAGGCATAACTATGTATTGTTACTAGATCGAAGCATACACTAAATGAATGAAAATTACAATAATCAATACAAATCAAGGCCTGTAACAGCATCATAACAAACAGATATATGAGGAATAACTGCAAGACACATGTAACTTAATTTATTAATAGTGCAGAAGCAAGCTTTGATTTTACCATTATGACAGTCAAAGATTATGAACCAGAAACTAACTCCCTAGTGCCAAGCAGCAATGCAAAACAGGAACTTTTGATAAAAAGCTCTCTGAGTTGAAAAGGCTAAACTATCCGAATTCACTTGGGTAAAAATTTTCCCTGACTTTCCCTGACCATTTTCAATTTTTCAAAAAAATTCCCTGACTTTCCCTGACTTTCCATGACTTTCCAGGTCCAGGGCGACAAATAGCGATTTTTCCCTGACTTTCCAGGTCTGTAGGAACCCTGGCAGAAGTATTGCCCGATTCATAGTGGCAATCTCATATGGACAAGGGGTAATTCTTGCTCACCGCTACGAAGGCCATATATCAGGTGAGAAGTATGCACAGATTGTTGCGCAGAAGTTTGGTCCATGCGTTGAAAAAGTATTGAACCACGTGCCCGGCGATTTGTGCAGGACAATGATCGTTCGCAAAACACTGCAGCAGTTGTTGTGGAACTGAAAAAAATACATGAGACCCACATTAAATTCCTGCCAGGTCACCAGACATACACTGCATCGAAAATATTATCCATCTAGTGCACAAACAATTACACCAGGACGCAATCAAGTATAATCTTACTGACAAGACATACGAACAGTTCTGTACGCGTATAGAGAATACACTTTATGCATTTCCTGTGCACATAATCAATAATGCAATAGCATCTGTGTGGATACGAATCAATCTGGTCATTAAAAGTGGTGGACAAAGAAGAAAATACTAGATGACTAGTATCGACTGCCATAGCACTTATCTGTACAAGAAAGCTTTTTCATGGATATATTGTATGTGTGTGTATATAGTGCACAAGGAAGTTTTTGCGATAATATATAATGTTGATTGTCGTTATACATTTCAGGCACTGTCGCCCAGTTTATGATACCGCAGTAGGTGGCCACACCATTTAGTGGCAATTGAATAGATCTATGTGCTCGGATGACTGCTCACAGTGGCCGGCCGCAGAAGTCCAATGGCATTTCAATACATATTTGTGGATGACCGGTCACGATGGCCGGTAAAATGCAAAAGGCTTGATCATCACTGTCTTAACGAATTCAACCGGTCATAGTGGCCGGCCCAACAAGTTTTGAGGTAATTGACAACACATTGGTGGATGGCTGGTCACGATGGCCGGTAAACTGAAAAAGGCTTGACCCTGACTGTCTTTACCAATACAGCTGGTCATCGTGGCCGTCAAACAAGTTTTGTGGTAATTGAATACATATTGGTGGATGAATGGTCACGATGGCCGTAAAATGCAAAAGACTTGACCATGACTGTCGTTACCAATACAGCCGGTCATTGTCGCCGTCAAATAAGCTTTGTGGTAATTGAATACCTATTGGTGGATGACCGGTCACGATGGCCGGTAAAATGCAAAAGGTTTGCCCATGACTGTCTTTACCAATACAGCCGGTCATCGTGGCCGGCCACACAAGTTTTGTGGTAATTGAATACATATTGGTGGATGACCGGTCACGATGGCCGGTAAAGTAAAAAGGGCTTGACCATGACTGTCTTTACCATTACAGCAGGTCATCGTTGCCGGCCACGCAAGTTCTGTGGCAATTGAATACATATTGGTGGATGGCTGGTCACGATAGCCGGTATAATGAAAAGGGCTTGAGCATGACTGTCTTTACCAATACAATCGGTCATCGTGGCCGGCCACGCAAGTTCCGTGCTAATTGAATACGTATTGGTGGATGACCAGTCAGGATGGCCAGTATAATGAAAAAAGCTTCAACATGATTATCTTTGCCAATACAAGCGGTCGTCATGGGCGACCACCAAGGTACAGTACCAATGCAATACTTCATTTTGCCTGGCCGGTCACGATGGCCGGTGAAATAAAAAAACTCTTGCGCATGACCATTTTACTAACACAGCCGGTCATCGTGGCCGGCCACGCAAGTCTACTGCTACTTTATACATATTGGAGGCTGACCAGTATGATGGCCGGTAAAATGAAAATAAAAAGACCATGAATATCTTCACTGTTAAATATGCTGATGTCATCACTAATTATGCACTAACAATGCAGAAACGTTGTCGTTGTATTATGTACAAACCATTTGGATGTAGCTGTCGTAGTTCCTCAGATAAGTACGGGAGGCTATTTTGCCCCCCTCGCTCGACAGCAACTAAGGTGTCTGAAGACCCCACAGCAACACTGGAGTTAAGTGTGCTGGTAGAACATGCATGATGCTGTATTTGAATTCATAAAGCCATATTCACTGCAAATATGTAACATGTAAATACAATGTTCCCTTATTTTGCTCCCAGTCATACGTTTTTGTCTGCAAGTTAAACCATCCCTATAATACAACAAAGATACAATCCTGGACAAAATATATTCGCCGAAGCGTACTATGGAAAGGTGCAGCAACCCACGCCATCCTTGTTTATTTAAAATCATTTTTGCAGCTTGCTTCTATGTTGTAAAACTGTTTGGGTCTGATCCCTGCTGCAGATCTTGTCATCATATTTTGCCTTCTGTCCTTCAGTACACCCACCTCCCACCCAGCTGCTTTCACTATCTACACTGATGGGTCAGCTTCTGCCGGGACTCGAGATGGGGGTGCACCACTGACCCCGTGAACATTGCCACCCTTTCCATGAAAGGACGTGCGTTCACCAGCTCCTTCGAGGAAGAAGTCGAGGCCATGTCGCTAGCTCTCTGCTGGATCAGAGACAATGTCACTCTTACATCAACTATCCTCATATACACGGATAGCCAATCTCTATGTGAAGCCATGGAACATAACAATATTCGTGTAGCTAATCTAATCAACATTATCACACAAACTCAAAAACAAAGAAACAGTAATCCAATGGGTCCCTGGTCACAATGCCGTTCCGGGTAACGAACGAGCCGATGAGGCAGCCAACGCTGCATGCTCTCTCCCAGGCCAAAGCCAAACTATTAGTATAAATTGTATCAAAACCTTGGTCACTTCTCTCATCCAAGAGGTCACTCCTGCTCACGAGAGGACTCGTGAGATCTACAAAGATCACTCAGATAGACAACTCAAGAGCAGGGCTTAAACTCTTCTGGCGCACCTTCGCTCTGGACATCATCCTGCTTTCCAGTCTTATCTCCACCGCCTGGACGACTCTGTGGACCCTGCTTGCCCTCGATGTGGACATCCTAATCACGATCTAACCCACTGGATGGTATCCTGTCCTGCTGAATCCAGACGCCGTATGTCATTGTTTGGGAGACCATTGGGCTCTCAGAGTTGGCTTTCTAGCCATACCAGGCAGTCGTTTGTGTTCGCTGGGCTCAGTTTGATGCTGATTTAGACGTTTAGTCCTACAATATGTCGGACTGCCCTTACATACATACATACACACAGACACTCTGCAAAATAGGGTACAATGCAATCGCGTGCTTTACTTCCTCTGGTTGAGTTATGACTATATAGACGGTCACACATCTTGGGATGGTCAAACTCCGGGACATTTTCTGAAAGGGGGCAATGCATTTTTTGCTAAATTTTCCAGTTTGTGGCTCTTACTACTGTTCAGCCAATTTCAATGATCTGGAACTTAAATGATTGCTTCGAATGAGCTCTTTTAGAAAATTTCTAATTTGAATAAATTTTATGCTGCAGGGGGCCAAAAAAACGGGGGTAAAGCCCAAATTTCTGCCATTGAGGGGACTTATAAAAATCGAATTTTCAGAAGAGCCATTAAAGCGCAACGTTTCCAGCCTTAATATATGACGTTTTCTCAGAAATTCCTATTGCCAAGCGTCCTATGGAAAAGTGTATTGCCTGTCTGCCTATTTGCAGGCCAGATTACCTGTGAAACCAAAATTAGAAAATGTTCTATCATTTACAGGCAAGAATATGAGGTCCAAACTTCCACGCCTTAGCTGTAGTAGAAGTTGGTTTTCGGAGGGGGGTGTGGAACCATGTTATGTTGGAATAGTTTGACATGAGGCATGTTATGTTAACTGCTAATTGATGGTAAGTAATTAAGTACCATCTATTGAAGTTCAGTGGAGACAGATTACACGCGTTCTATAGCTTCTGACGTCCACTGTAAACTGACTTCGATCATCAGTGCTTTCCATAGATTGGGTACGTCCAGAAATAAGCAGGCAGCCAGACTCTATGACTGAAGCATAAAGGCGAAATAGTCTACATAGCACCAAGCTAACAACAACTCTCAAAAAGAGAACAACAGATTTAATATGCGACATATTTAGTACTCACAGAATACATCATCAGGCTATACTGAGAACAGCTCCAATCTTGAAATATAGCTGAAAAACCAATAAACATAAGTGATCAATCAATACTCACAACGACACTCCGCTTAAAGAACATGTTGACCACCACCTACAACGTTCAAAGTTCAAAATAGTAAACAGAATACATAAAACATGAACATTAAAAATGAAATGAACCAGAAACCAAAAGGAAACAAAGTAAACAGCAGTAAGAATAGCAAACAAAAACACATACACACATAAAAAATACAAACCCAGCAATGACATCACATGGTAATTGATGCAGAAACATACTTGACCTGTTTGTTAAGGGACGGCTTCTCCCATTGGATATACATACCTTCCTTCAACTGGAGTTGGAAATTTGTTGGAGCATAATCTAAGACAGAAAAAGATGAAGCATCATCCTTAGTACAGCAATCTGGATTGGGGCCATTACCGTATGTAGGACTATGCTGGTATACAGCTGAATTACTGTCTTTGTGGAGGTGCTCCTCAATTGTGTGTAAAGATGAGTTATGCTATTACACGAAGGAAAGTCTTTACGTGGTTATGTATTCCACTAGGTTGCGTTGAGCATGATTTATGGAGATAGAGCGAGATTGGCTCGTATATAGATCGAGCGTGCTGATTGGTTTAGCAGTGCAGTGTATAAATAGATTTGCAGCACGTGTTTTAGGGGAGTTCGTTTTATCATTGATGAGATACGGTTTAAACGAAGGGGTTCGAGTAGTCCCCATTATGATTGTTAAAAGAAACGTCTTTAGTTATTGTAAACTTGTGTCTTGATATCTTCTGTCAGAACTCGGAACAATTGGAGGTTCTACCGAGATGAACCAAGATGGTGAAGATTCCATCAGTGAAAAAATTTTCTGGAGATTGTACCTTTTCATTTTCACAATGGGTACAAGAATTCGAAGCGCAGTGTGCTGCTTTGGGGATCAAACAAGCAAATCACCGCAAAATGTTACTTTGTTGCTGTGAGGCAAGTGCGTTTACATACATCACTGAACAAATATCAGCCAATCCGGAGCTCACATATGCAAATTTGGTAGAACAGCTACAGACAAAGTATTGCGGAGAGGAGTATCGCAGAACGCTAGAGAGCAAACTTCGTTGTCTTCTCTATGTCAAGGGTGCGAACATAACGCAATTTTTCACACATTACGTACCACGATTCGTGACCTGTACACTTTGCATGGTGCACCATCAATCGATGCCATGGCGATCAATCATGTCGATTGGACTCTGGTCTGCAAAACGATGCACACATTTTACAGCTTGCAGGAAATAAATCGCTCGAAGTCTTGCTGGAATTAATTGAAGCAAAACTTGCTGGAAATGCATTATTGCCCCAACCACCACCGGGTACAGCAACTGCTTCTAACACGACAGAAAACGCTTGGTTAGACCGCCTAGAACGAATGATGGAGACCCTATTACAGAAGGTTGGAACAACAACTTCACTTTCTACACGTGAACATAAATCAAATCGATGCTCTGAATGCGCCAAGCCTGGCCACACTAAAAGTCAATGTTTTCGTTTAAAAACGTGCTACCGCTGCAATGAAAAAGGGCACGTGGCAAAGTTCTGCAAGCAACGAAAGCCGGCCACGACAACAGCAATTCAGCCTTTCAAAAATTCCGTCAATAAATCCTCAGCCGATCGCCTTCTTATGGAAGTGGGAATTGCCAGTAAGCGATTTATATTTTTACATGATTCTGGCTCTCAGCCGACAATTATAACCAGAGCAACTTACGACAGCTTACCCATTAAACCCCGACTAAAAACAACTCTTGATAATGGGATATCTGTAAATGGCTCGGAATTTCGTGTGGACGGTTTGTGTTATTTAAATCTGACGCTGTACTTACATGATTACTGAGAATATCATCTTGAGTACGAGGAAGTGTTGGTTTCGCCTGATGTTACATCTAACATATTCGGAGTACGAACAGAACACCGTTTCAAGGAAACCAGGAGAAATTTCGATAATTCTACTCTGTCTTATTATATCACGAAAAATGACGACCGCATCATCACCATCAAATGTCTTTGCGAGTCACCGGCAACTTCATCGGCCTACATTCAAGTCGCAAAATCGACTGTTGTTCCCAATAGTCATGTTACCTATGTAAAGGCACGGTTGCAGCTTCCGAAACGAGACGAAAAAGTAAGTCATCAAATATTTTGTCGAATCCACTGTTATAGATAATGAAGATCTGGTTGCTCCCGACATGATTGTACCATCTGTATCGAGGTCGCTTGTTTTGCCTGTTTCCAGCACTTCTGGTCAACCGATGCGATTAAAAAAGGGCCAGATTCTTGCTTCTGTCACTATTGTTGAGCCCACTGTTTTATCTGAGTATTCCGTTACGCACGAAAATTTTTCTGACTTATTTGGTGAACGGTCACATATATTAGAGGTAGAGGAACATGGTTTAATACATATGATCTCTGATTATTTAGGTGAACTTAAGCACACTAAGGATAGGTCTAATGCACTTAAGCTTGAGGATAGTAGGCCTGTTGTTTATCCTCTTAGACGTCTTGCGTATGCTCAGAGGGGGGAAGTAGAGTCTCAGGTACAGGATCAGTTGCGTACAGGATACATAGAGCCGTCTGACAGTCCATATTCGGCTGCTTTGGTGCATGTGGTACGCAAGAATGACAAATTAAGATTGTGTTTGAATTGCCGTGGCCTGAATAAGAATACTATTCCCAACACTTATCCAGTTCCACATCAGGAAGATTTGTTGCATTCTGTGGGAAATGCTCGTGTGTTTTCAGTTTTGGATTTGTCTGAGGCATATTATCACTTAGCTGTAGCTCCTGCGAATAGGCACAAGACTGCTTTCATTGCACAGGACAGGAAGTACCAATGGGTAAGAATGCCATTTGGATTGCAGGGTGCTTCATTTACTTTGACTGCTGCCATGGTACATGTGTTGAAAGATTGTAAGGCATTTTCTAGCTGCTTCTTTGACGATATTATTGTATACTCCAACTCTAGGGATGAACATTTAACACACTTAAAACAGGTTTTGACCGTGTTGAGTGACTACGGACTGACGATTAACTTGAAGAAATGTCAGATAATGCAGAGTGAAGTTAAGTTTCTAGGACACTTATTGGGAGAGCATGGGATGAAACCAGACATAGGAAATGTTAGTGACATTGTTGATTTCAAGACTCCCAGCTCTATAGCTGAAGTGCGTTCTTTCCTGGGTATGGCGTCGTTTTTCAAGAAGTTTGTGCCTGATTTTTCCAAACGTGCCAGTCCATTATTCAAACTTTTGAAGAAGGGTCAGAAATTTAAGTGGGATGAGGAATGCCAGAAAGGTTTTCTTACCATCAAAGAACGACTTGAAAATCCATGTATTTTGGCACAACCTCAATTTGATAAGGACTTTATCATTCATTCTGACGCCAGTGGACAAGCTATAGGATTTATGTTAGCACAGGTGCACAATAGCGAGTTACGACCTATCATGTTCGGAGGTAGAGTTTTAAGGCCAGCTGAACGTAGATACGCTACTTTAGACAAGGAACTATTAGCATGCTATTATGCTCTTAAGATGTCAGAGTTGTATGTGCTTGGCCACAATTTCGTAATGTACACTGACCATCAACCATTGATTCATGTGCGAGCGTTCAAGGATGTCGATTCAATTGGATATCCTATTTAAGGCCGTTTTCCATTCTCGTTTTTTCCGCGCGGAAGGAAATTTCTTCGCAGAATTTTCTGCTCTACATTAAGGCAAGTAATTTCCATTCTCCGCGCGACATGAGAGACAGTTGTCTAGTGGAAACAGCATGAACTGCCTGTTATTGCCAATGAAGTATTTCTTCTTGAGTACCATACGCGCTACACGCATTCAGTTCTTGTTCGTGGACCATTGTTCTTGCACTATTTACCTAGTAGAGCTCTTCTTTTACATGTGTTAATCGCAAAAGAGACCAGGTGCGCCATACTAGATTTCTATTCTTCACCTATCAGTCTCAATTACTTGAGCAATTTTTCCGCCAAGAAAGTTCAGCTGAACTGAACTTCCAAATTCTGCGAGAATTATGCTGTTTTTCCGCCGATTCTTGCGCAAGACTGCTTATCACCCAGTTAATCTGAGCGAAATTAATTGGCTGCGCGGAAAAAATGCAGAATGGAAAACGGCCTTTAGAAAGCATGGGAGCTTGTATTCGGTATATTCCTGGTGCACAAAACATAATTACTGATTACATTTCACGACATGTGCGCGATACTTGCAAATCGAATGTGCTTTTTTCTTGCGCTATTGAATTTTCAAGCGATTACAATCAACTTGCCTTGTTGATGTCAGACCAAAGAAAAGATTCTGAATTGGCAGTTATTTTTAGCGTGTTGGAAGGAAATGAAACGCATGGTAAATTTCCTTCTGTGTACAAGAAATGCCGCGATAAGATTTCCATTGATGGTGGGCTTTTGAAATACAACCATCATGGCCAGCTGCTGCCTATAGCGCCTGCTTGCTGTTGTTTTGAAATATTGCAGCTTGCGCACAATCAATGGTGTTCAGGTCATGTGGGAATTTTTAAGACTCAACAAAGGATATTGAGTAGATTTTGGTGGCCTAATCTATATGCCTGCGTTTGCGAACATATTGCACAATGCAAAGAATGTATTGCAGTTAAGGCTGTTGGTAGAAAACCGCGCCCTGGCATTAATAATTGCCCCAGCACCAGCCCCATGTTAACACGTATTATGTTACGATCAGCTATCTGATGGCGCCAAAAAAATTCTAACAAGTGGCTAGTGGAAGTGCAGAATAGAAACCATCGACTCACGTTATACATGCGCATCTGAGACGAGAGAGTGCGTGTCAGATTAATACTTCCTACACATTAAGATATAGATTGTTGTCAAAATATAAAGGCGTTGATACACTACAACACTGAATTTGGATTAATATAGGTGTTATTTCAAGACAGCAACGAGAAAATTATAGATAAATATAAGATGGTATCTCCACCATTGATGTCATTTAGTGCAGCTGAGTGTTGAATGCTATAATTGATTCGCGCCAGGCGCTCTGCGCAAGCGAATCTTTAAAATGAGCTCTCTCACCGTAAGACCAAAAAGGTCCATCATAAGCTCCTGTGGCAAAAAAGGTTTCTAGCCAACAATGTAAGTTTGACTGAGTTGATTAGAAAATACTTTTTCACATAACCCTGTGTTTCTACGCAGATCAGACAGATCTGTTACCTACTCGGTAACAATCGAACTTCGCTTACTATAAGGAACCAATCAAATTGTAGAAAGGCACATGAGAGCGTTTGTTTTTGGAACAACCATTGCTGCGAACCCCAATGAACTTGTCATTATCCATTTGCGGAAGATGTCGTCGCAAGCATCGTCAGATAAGCATTGTTTTTCTGAGTTCGAGGATGGTCGTAGCTGAGGAGGCACAAAATCGAAAACCACTTGCTTATGACGTTAGTAGAAATTGCTTGATATTGATCGAACAAGTACATACATAATATGCTCAATAATCAAATCATTATTAGCATCAATTCAAATTTAAAAGAGGTATTGAAAAAATAAATGTCCATTAGCTTTGATAATGTTTGAAGCAGCAAA
>JAOBRC010716450.1:0-10380 GCA_027575255.1 Scolionema suvaense | reverse complement strand
TTGTTTGTACTGGATTGTACTTTTCAGTTGAAAATGGCTATTGAGTAGTCGAAACATGTCCTGGAACTTAAAAAAGGCGTTTTTTCTGTTGAAAATATCAACCAATTTTCATTTACTTGCGGTACGGAATATGGCAAAGCTACGCATGCGTGCCAAAATATTTTGACCATGGTTTTAGAAAGTTCAGAGCTTGTGTGCCGAATAATTCTTTTAGAATTGCAGTGATTTACAAGTCTGAATTTAATTTGCAGGGAGGGAGGGGAAACATTGCGCTGGGAGAAACTTCAGAAAAAGAAAAATGCACATTTTTACCGACTGGTTTGTAGAGAAGCAAATAAATGTTTTCGTGAAATAAACGTTCGACGTTCGCAGTAATGTGCATTGTGTCTTATGCGTGTTGTATATAGTCTCGCTAAGTATTTAAAACAATGTAGACGAATTTCGCGAAAATATTTAAAAATCTGATTAAGTGCGAGCGTTTCATCGCAAAAGATTCTCCCCGAAAATTAGTAACGTTTGTGGATTGCGCGGCTTGGCTATTATAGCCAGGATATTAGTGCTTTGAAGCCTCACGTTCTTATAAACTTTGTTCGTATAGAAAAAAAGTGTAGCAGGCACTCATGCAAGAAACGACACCAACTGCAAAATGTAAAATGCACATTGGGTAATGAATGAAAAAAATGAGCTACTATGGGAATATCTTTCGGAAGATTCCACGACTTGAGCTAGGCATAACACAAGCCAAGACGAATTTTCGTTTTTGACCAAGATTGTTATTTAAACCTTCTTATTTCGACGTGTGCAGGAGATAAGCAGCGAGAACGCTGCGGAAATTATCATCTCGGACCTTCTGCAGGTCTGTTGCTTTGTATTGCAGGTGAGAATTGAAGATTTTAGACTAAAAGTTATCTAAATAAATTCGCCGCAATTTGTTGCAGTTCCGCCGGTGTATTTTATTTCTCAAATAGAGCAAGCAATAACAACAAAATGATCAACAGATCACGAGCTGCTCATGCTGTCTCACTGTTTAACAACCGAGTAAAAGCAGCGAGCGTCAGCTGCGTTTTCTCGAAATTATCGCGTTTCCATAGCAACAGGTGGTCTCATGCAGTCCGCGGCTGAAACCGTAGAGTCTTGCATTGTCAGTGACAAAAAGTATGTCATTATACAAATAATTTGGGGAGTGATGATGGCACCCATCAAACTGACGTCATGTGTTTAAAAAATGTCAAAAATGTTGATTTCGAAAATTGCGATAGTCGAAATAATGGAGTTTTCTAACATTTCCTTCAATGTGTGATGGCATAAGGTTCTGAAGATGAGTTTAGCACTATATTTTCGGCTGTTTTTCTCCTTTGGCATGTGAAATTGAAGCTACCACACTATGAAAATGACTTCATCACGCGGATTGCACCCCCAATTGTTTCATCCACAAAAATATACTGTTGAATAAATTCTAGGAGATGTCACAAAGTTTCATGACTCCCGCTACTGTTATTAATATTCAAAAGAGTTTGGTAGGGAAGCATTATGGCCCACTCCCGGCGTGGATAGGGTTAACCCTATTTAGGGCGGGGGGGGGGGGAGGTATACTTACCTCCCCCTCCGGAATTTTTAATGGCTTTACATATGTGTCCAATTCTTGGTGGCTTTAAAAAATAATGTCTCGTGCACACTGTGTCCAAATTTGAGCGTATTTAGATTAGTGGTACAAAATATGAAAATTTCTCGGAGTAGTCTGACAGACACTGCTCCATTTGTATTTCGCAGAGGCATTTTGAGCAGGCTTGTTGTACAGCACGCTGATGGTAGGCTTCCTTCCTAGTCAATTTGAAGCAAATGGAGCAATGGGAGTGAATTCAGTGGATGATTTCTGGAAAGTTGAATGCAAAAATTTCTTGTCATTTTGGCTTCCCGATCGGGAGATAGGTGGAGAAGGTAAATATACCTCCTCCTTAAGGTGGTTGCAGGGTAAAAAAATGACGAATTTGGCTAATTTGCTTTCGATATGGAATTATACTCCTTCCCATGTGCAAAAACATACTTTTTACCGCATGAGAAAATCTTTTGTCGTTTTGATTTGATATGGTGGTCATCGGAAGATTGGACGGTATACTGTATTTCTCCAATAACGGATAAGACTGACAACACGCATCGTACGGTGTGCGGCCTGTAATCATGGACAAAAATAGATGAGAAAAAGCAAGAGGGTATGTTGACCCCCCTCCCCCAGTATCAATGTTGAAAATATAGGCAGCCAAGGCGGAGTGCATATGTGAAAGATACCAAAAGTCAAACCAACATTAATAAAGGAGGGAATGGGGGCTCAACAGACTCTTTTGACTTTTTCTCATCTTTTTTGTCCACGATTGTAGTTCCATGTCTCGCACAGATAGCGTCACGCTTGACTGCACAATCTATTGTTTTCTTATACAAGTAGCTCGATGTTGAACCATATATGGCAGCATTTCATCCAAACTATTTTTATGAATATGCGCGAGACATGGCCCGCCATAGGAATATATTGGCAAAGCCTTATGATTTATTGATTTCTCTTATAAAGAAACTTTTGAGTGTGTTATTCTCAGTTTACAAAAATCACTTATTTTGCAATGCGTTGGACAAAATATCTCTGGAACGACTTATCCAATTGAAATGAAATTTGGTACATATGTTCCACAATATGTGCAGAGTGTTTTGACCTACAACAGAATTATAATTATATAAATAACCACCTGCATAATTATGCCTCTTTGTGGACAATCAAATGCCGTAAAAATTGATATTTTTCATATTTTTGGCCATAAGTTCTAATTCAATACAGCTAATGCCTTCTTTATAGGTTAAAAGACTCTTCTTCATGTAATGAACGTTTAGTCCAAATTCCAGCTCAATCCGTTAAGGTGTTCAGAAGTTACAGCCGCCACCAGTGAATGCATAATTATCCAGATCACTCTAATTAATAATGCGCAAAATTAATTAATTTTACTAACGGTTCCAAATTTATGCTCTCCGAGTGGTACTGAATGAATCTGGGCATAAACTGTTTCAAGAAACTAAAAAATGAAGAGACCCCCCCCCCCGAAATAGTGTTAAACATGGGTCGATTTTCAATTTAGGGGCGGCAGACCCCCGTCACTTTACAATTCCAGTTCCCTGGGTTTCCTTCCAGTACTGAAAGAAAAAACAACAAAAACAAAACAAAACAAAACAACAACAACAACAACAACAACAACAACAACAACAAAAAAACATATAAATAAATAAGTAAAAAAAAATGCAACTGCCTCGGGCAAATGAGCGAATAGCCGATGCCACACTGAGACGTGCGATGAATGACGAGTGACGAGCGACGTGCAAAATTTGCATAACCCGTCAGTGTAACCCAGCAAGACGTGCGAAATTTAACCGAAAATTTTGCAAGTCTCTTGTCTGAAATCGTATGTCCAAACGACGAGCGAAGTCAAATTTGCACGTCGCTCGTTACTCGTCACTCGTCAGTATGAGCAATTAGACGTGCGAAATATTAATATGCAGAAAATAACAGTATGTTCGGCCCACATTGAGTTGTAAATATGATAGCTATGTTTGGATAGCACCACTCGAGCAATGCCTTGCATTTTTGTTCTATAAAAGAGTGAAGTTTCGTTGAAAACTAGCTCGAATTTTTCAGCGAGATTCACAGGAGCAAATACATTTCGACTGAATTCGCCCGGTCACTCTAATGGGTAAATTAGACGTGAGAATAGCCCTGTCTAGACCCAATTTCACTCGTCAAACATGTCACAGTGAAAAAAATTCGCTCGTCACGTCGCACGTCTCAGAGTGACCAAGGAAAACACCGACACCGACTAAAATTTTCAGATGGAAGCGTGCTATTAGCGACACGGCTCTTTCAGGAAAAAGCGCCTTTTTTCCGCTTTCATAACAAGCACGCCAGCTGGCAGACATACCTAGCTAGCACATCAAGGCTGTGAAGTTAGCTATGGCTAGCATGGCGACAGTGGCATTTGTGGGGAAGGTACTCGCACAAAGGAACAAAGCTATGGAGTGGAAAGAAGTCGTAAAATAGAAATAGGGAAAGAAAACCCAGAGGAAAAACAGTGAAATTTGAGATATAATCGCAACCCAGCCGAAAGAAGGGAAGCATAGGGTAGCTAGCTAGCTAACTATAATCGACAGGCAGTTCAGTTTTACCGCCCCCATTTATGGAAGTACCCCCCATTTTCAGCTATCCCATATATGATTTTATGCATACCCCCTACCCTCAGCACCGCACCTGATTCCCTCTTCCCAGATGAAGAAATCTTTGTGCTACCGACATTATGCCTGCGCTCAAAGCAAGCTCCACCTTAGTGGGTAGCTACCTAGCTAGCTAGCTAAAAAGAATACTAAGCAGACATTGCTAGCTTCCTTGCGGCTACCAATTTAGTAACCTGAAACCAGATTCTCCATTCCTCTATACTGGAGCCTGCTGCTTCTAGTAAACTGTACCTTGAGACCCCTGCTTTTGCAGGCTGGCAGGGAGTGCAATGGAAGCATCTTGTTCCAGGTTACCGATTAGGTAACTGGCTAGCTATTGGGATTTCTAGGAAAAGCTTCATTGTGAGTTGTGATTAATTACACTTTATTTGTTTCATATGGAATATTGCTGATTGATAGTTTAGCTAGCTAGCTAGCTTAGCTAAGCCAGAACAGTCATATAGCTATTAACCTGAAATCAGATGCTCTTCCTCTCATGGGAGCCTGACCGGCTTGTTCCTGTGTTCAGAATGAGCATCTGAAGACTGTCGGGCATTCGTTTGATACACCGCCATCCGAAAAATTTGGATGGTGAAGTGCATTGACAGTTGCTCATAAATAATTCATGAGAGGACAGAGACAAAAGAGCCAGCATTCCTGTGAGAGCTCTTGCATTGTGGCAGTGGCTCATAAATTATTCATAGCAAGGACTGCTACAAGAGAACTCTGACGAATTTCGCTGCGACAGTCACCGGATCTCCCTCGACACGGTTAAGAGCCTCAAGCTCCAGTATAGAAGGATGGAGAGATCTGGATCCGCCAGGTTAATAGCTATAGGTATACCCCCCCTCATTTATTAGTGTACCCCCACTACCCTGGAACCATAGGCTCTTTCTACGCATAGGGGACGCCTGTCCTGATCCTGTACTAAAAATGAGCCTCTGGCGAGGGGGGATGATGTTCTTCTGGCGATGTTGGATGATATTCTTCATGCTTCTGCCTCCAAGAAACTCGCAAGATTTCGGAGACGGCTCATGCAAAAAATTAATTATTCATTAACTGTGTCAAAGAAGACGGCAGGCCTGATTGTTAGTTGCTCTGTGAGTGCAAAAGCAAGAATTCATGCTGGGCTGGAATGTTTTGTTTTGGTTACTGCAAGGAATTTATGTACAACATTAGGAAATATAACATAAGGTCCATATATACATCATACAAAAAGATCAAAATTTAACGGAGGGAAGAGCTGGGACCTGTACCCTGGAGCCAGATTTATCATTCCTCTATACTGGAGCTTCTGGCTCTTAACCCCATAGAGGAAAAGAAAACTCTGGCAATGTTGGGCATAAATTTGCTTTTGTGTACACAGAGAAATTAGTAATCAGGCACATCCTCTTCTTTGACACAGTTCATGAGTTATTAATTTTTCAAATTAGCTGTCTCAGGATTTTCATGAGTTTGTCGGAGGCGGTACCATAAGAGAATATCATCCAAAATCGCCAGAGGGTCATTCTAGCACAGGATCAGGACAGGCTTCCCCTGTGCATAGAAAGAGCCGATGGTTCCATGGTAAGGAACAGAGGACCAAGATGAAGAAACTGCTATACAGAAAAAGAATGCCAAATCTACTGCAGTGGTGGGCCATGTAAGTAAAATCATCACTGAGACCCTACAGGCAGAATCATCGATAGCACAAGTGTTCTCCAATGCCTCATTTCCAGAGCATATATATATATATATAAATATATATATAAAAAACAATTAAAAACGCAGATAGATGAGCTGCATGTTCGACTGTATTTAGTCTTCTGAGGCCTCGAACATACATAACATACAGTCGAACATGCAGCTCTATATATATACAGATCTCAAAAATAGGAGCCACTAAAAGAAAAGCGTTCGATTCTATCGGGGGTCAACAACACCAAAGACCACCCCAGTGAGCAAGGCACAGTAGACATGGACAAGGTGGACAACTATCCCTGGAAAGCCTGGAAGATCCCAGAAATCTTGGAACAAAAGTGACCCCGAAAATATCCCTGGAATCTCCTGGGACTTTCATTGATCCCTGGGGAAGCGTTTTGGTTAGTTCTGCTAAAACAATAGAACAATGTTTACAGTCTTTCAAAATTCAAGGCTGAACACTTCAACAAGCATTGGCTGAACGATGTTGGCTGTTTGCAGTATAAATATATGATATTTACACTCAGACTGATGTTCTGCAGATGCCTCTTGTCTGATCTTGATTGCTTATCCTGCAAGGCTAGTGAACGTTGGTGTGCAGAGAAGAACTTTTTTTAAGAGATAGTTTGTTACTTGTATTATTTCAGCATCGAATAAGCACTTTAATTAAGGAATACATTTTTGTGGAAATCAATTCTCTTGGTTAAATTTTGATGGGATTTGTTTGAATTGATTTTCATGGTCAATGATGAACAAAGATTGCATGGTTTAACATTTTCCACAACTTTCGTGATGTATTTTGACATGCTTCTCAGGAAAAGTTATGTATTTTGGTTCACTCCACTTATAACCAAAAGTGCGATAAAGAATGTGCCGTTTCGTGGGAAACCAATTCCACAGTCTGAATTAATTTTTGCTGGTGTATGCATTTTTGGACCCAAAGAAAGGAATTTCTTTCCGCGGGTTTGCCCATAAAACTCCAATTTGTCTTCCTTTGTCATTGTTTTCTTATATTTTTCAGAACCCCTAGAAATAAAGAGTTGGCAAAAAGTAAAGACAAGTTTTAGAAAGGATTATATGCATTAAATTCCAAAATTGTATAGCATAAACTTTTCGGAAATGCCAGATTTTGAATTAATAACGTTTTAAGTTTTTTTGCAGACAAAATTATTACACCATGTTATTACGCCATGTTTGCTCTTTTTCAGGTATGAAGTGTCCAAAATTTAAGCACTCAACTTTCTGCACTATTCTCCAGGAGCATAGCAGGCAGAAAGCGCAAATGTTCAAGGCAATAGCTTCGCTTAATTCTTGTTTGCAATTTGTTTGAGTGTTTTCTAAAGCAAGTTGAAGATATGTGCCACCACCACCACCACGCAATGCACAAAACCTCTATAGTAAACTCAACAACGACCTTCATATGATTTGACTGTATCCAATAGGGTATCCATATTACCATAGCCAAAAGAAATAGTGTAAAAAATGTTTCTCTCGGGCTCCACGTCCAGATTCTGTATGTTTTATGCGATGCATATGCGGCCTGTCTTTAATAAAATAAAAAAGTAGTTTTGAATGTTCATTTTTTTATTAAAATAACTATGATGCCATTGTTGTTGCGTCCTGTTTTTGGTTTTTATTGTATATATATATATTTTCATGTTGTTTTTAACTTGCACAGCATACAGTAGGAGTCTATTTTGGGCACACTCCTGAAAATGCCCTGAATTTGGTGTGGAAGTACCCCTGGGAAACCTTGCATTTAACTTTATTGTTGGCCACCCTGATGAAGGTAGGCTGTAGTGTGTGCAAAACAAACAGAGACTGGAAGCGAGAAGAGGACAGTACCCCAGAAGACCTACAAATAGAAAAGGAAGCTGTTAGCCATAGGGAAACTGACATGATAACATCTTTTTGGTATGGCCACTTGATCATACTTCAGGGTTTATTTTGTTAGAATTGCTTGAATAAAACACTTTACATATGTATCCACAAGCACAGAAAAGCATAAGCAAGGCATGATTGGAGAAGAACAAGATGTGGCTTTAAGAGGCAAGGCAAAGAGGCAAGAACCCGTAGTAGGGGCTGCGACGAAATCCTCAAAGATGGTATTCCACAAAAAAGAGCATGCCACAGTGTTACCAACTTCAGCAACAGGGCAAAGTACTTGAAGGTCTTGATCGATGTCCGACATGGATGAACAAAATAGGGAAGAAAACAAAAGGCTGTGGCATGCGATACTTGCAACAAGTGGGTGCATATGACATGCGAGAAAATGGATGACAGGCTGTAGGAAGCACTAATCAGAGATGAAGGGAAAAGCCTGTGGTTTTTGCAAAACATGCACCATTGCAGAAAACAGCTCATAGAGCAGACCTAAGCTCTGAGGGTGGACATATAGGAACGGTGACTGAAAATGAACCAGAATTATGTAAGAAAATTAGGGAAGAAGAGAATGAGAAACACATCCTACGTCGAGATATAAAGGAATGTATATAATACAAAAGCAAGATAAGGGAGACGGTAGAAAAATGACATTCAAGAAAACTAGCTGACGAGTTTGGAAGTCATCTGAAAAAACTAAATGCTGAACCTCAAATCAAGCTACATGACCTGTGTCAAAGAAAGCAGAAAAGACAAACAACACAGAGCAAGGTAGTAGCACAAGGCAACCCCCAGCAATGCAGCCAGAATTGTAAGGTCTAGAAAAACCAAACAGTACAGAACAAAATAGTAGGCAAACAGAGTAACTGACGGCAATAGAAACAGAAGACAAAAATCACAAAGACGCAAAGGCCATACAAACCCAAAGAAGAAAAGAACAGCCTATAGAAGCCCCCCAAAACTACCCAGCAATATATGAACAACTCAAAATCAAGGAAGCAGAGAAGAGAGCAGCGGGGATCTGACCGAAGAGAAAAGGCCCATGTGTAGGGGAGTCATCCATAAGCAACAGTGTTGGTCTGGGAAAAACTGCTGGTTTGCCGAGGACAAGGGTCACAAATAAACAGAACACAGCAGAACAGAAAGTACTGTACAACAGTTTGCATGAACCACGGAAAGGTTGATCCAACAGGTGCATGACCATGGTGGAGAGCGATAGCGGCAGGGTATCAATGCAGGTATGTGGAAAGATGCTGGTATAGACACCCAACATCACAGACTGCACCAAGTATGCAAGCAATAGTCAATGAAGACCATGGAGATCTTAAAAAAAATGGAAATGTGGAAGACAGAATCGGATAAGGCAGAATGCAAGACTATGGAGGCAGCGACACAGAAAGTAGAGCAGTGGAGAGAAGTACAGAAAATAGCAATGAAAACGAGTTATGCATGCATTTTTTAGAGAAACAAATAAACCAGATATTGATGATTGTGAAGGCTCAACCATTAACAATGCTATGACAGAAGCAGATGAATTAAAGCAACAAAAAAGGTCAGGAGGAGAAAGAGGAAAGGACGCGTAATGAAACAACCAAAGAAGACAAGGTGAAGCAAAAAGAACAAGAAACTGTATATATGAGTCATTTGAAATAATTTCCATAAATTACGGGGGATATACAACGTCTAAAGATAACAGCATCCAGTACATTCTCCAACAGCAAGGCTCAGTGGTAATGGTACTGACGGAGGCATGCTTAAAGTACGAATCATTGATTCCAGTTGCAGGTAAACCTGGCTGAATGAAGAAGGCTACAAAGAAATATATAGTATACAATAGAGAAAGATAGAGATGAAAGAGGAATACTTATATTCCCGAAGAGGGAGATAAGGTGAGTAGCAAGCATAGCAGAGAAAACTAACTATCCCTAAGAATGAATTTGGCTACCGATCGGTAACTCCAGGATGAATGTATTGCTGGGAGCAATATATATGGCCCCAAGAAAGTCATACGAAAGTATCAACACTCCAGAAAGTATACAAACACATAGGAAGTGAAATAGAAGAAGCATACCAGGAGCGTCAGAGAATGAATCCTATGGGAGATTTTACTTGTAAGATAGTGAACATCACACAAGGCAACAATCAAGAGGTGAAAATAGGAGGAAAATTGTTGATACAGATGATCGAAAACGATTTGGAGGCAGTCAAGAGCCACCCAATCATGAAAAGGCCGTGGACTATGCAAGAAGGAAATAATCAATCCATCCTGGACTATGTAATAATCAATAAAAACAAATCTGAGACTTTTAGCGAAGCATCACATGATGCGATACGTGTGTTTTGTTCATCTTAAGCAAATATCATTAGCAAACTGTATGAAGGAGTCGTCCTAAAACCAAACAAACAGACCTTTGATTCAAATATACCAGAATGTCTGTATGGAGGTATAGAAAGGAAGTATAGTCAATGCGGGTAATTATGGCGCACTTTTCAGTAATTTGATTCGTAACGAAAACGTACAATAGATAGAACGCATATTTTGTGCCAAACACTTGCAGAGGCTTCCTACCTTTCATA
>JAOBRC010716338.1:0-10380 GCA_027575255.1 Scolionema suvaense | reverse complement strand
AAGACCCTGCACGATGCTTAAAATTGTTAGAGTCGTGAACGAAGGCTAATACTGAGCAGTAAATGGAAGAAGAACGTCGCTCTGGACTTTTTGCATTGATAATGCTATGGACAATTTTGAATTAGTGTTGCTTAGAATTCCGGCTTGATGTTGCTTTCAGTTTGGGGTGGTTCGGATCCCTTAGACATTTTGGGTATAATTTTGATGCTCTTTGTAGTACCTAGAGACCTAACTTATAATATCACCTTAACTCTGTGTAGGATGGGCTTTTTTGAGGATTAAAAAAGGCTGGGAGCCCATATTGCCAATCCACCCAGCTCCCTCCCTCAAACGGCATATACTATATTGTTCTATTATCTTTGTAAACTGTGGTTTCCCTTGAGACAATGGCAATGTACAGAAAAAAAAGAGAAATTAAAATCAATAATTAATGTCAAATAGAGCCTTGTAATTCATTTCTTTGCGCCAAAATCTTACAAAAGGCTGTCTGCAGGTTATAAATAACAAACATTTAGGTTTTGGACAGGCCAATAGGACTTGACCAACCCAAAAGTTGAAATGTTGGGTACAGCTCAGACGTTCGCGAAATACGGTAGGGCTGACAAAGACTGACATGCACTCCATGGTGTTGAAAGAAAGCGTGAATAATTTCCTTGCATTTGTATCCGCGTTTAAAATATTCTTGCACTAACTCATGGACTTGTTCATTTATCATCTCAAGTCACCTAAAACAAAGAAATAAAGAAGCAAACTAGCAACAATTCTAACATAAAACACACAAATTAAACAAATATTTTTAATTGCCAAGTTTACGAATTAAATGGCCTCATCACAAAAAGTCTAAATGACACTTCATATGCATATTTTTCATTCTTTAAGAATGTTATCAAGGTTCTTCAAGTTTGTTGATCTAGCCATAGAAAGTTTGCATGTAGGCGGTTTTCATAGCTGCCACATGTCACTGACCACTGATATTTGGATTTTCGACTGGAGCACAGTCTTGCAAAAAGATAAAAAATAAAATCTTTTCATTTGTTATTAACCGCTACGGTTTAAAACTCGCTTACGAGAGAGGGTGAGAGGTTGAGAGGTTGATAGGAGATCGAAGCTCTCTAATTGACCTATCCACACCGGGAAGGGGGTGCATAATGCGCCCTCCCCGTACCAAACTTTTTCGAATATCTTTTTAACGACTGTAGCAAGAGCCATGAAACTTTGTGACTTTTCGTAGATCTTAATTAGAAGTATATTTCTGCAAAAAAAAAAAGTTCGATGGGGGGTGAGACGCCCTGAGCGTGATGACGTCATTGTCATAGTGCGGTAGGCAAAATTTGGCATGTCTAAGGAGGAAAACGGCTGAAGATAATGCTAAAAACAAATCCTTGGAACAGCATGCCATTAAATTGACGGATTTAATGATAGAAAAGTCCATTATTTCGACCTGGAATGTATTTTTATCGCAATTTTCGAAAATCGACATTTTTTGGCATTTTTCGAGAATGTGACATTATGCCAAAGTATGACATACTTTATACCTGCCAAGTTTCATTAGCACAGGTTAAGTTGTTCCAACGTTATGGATGGGGGCCATAGTGCCTCCCCCCTCCCCGGGAACAACAACGCGAAAATGACCCCGGTGTGGATAGGGTTAACACTCCCATTTATGGTTAGCTGTAATCAGGGGAATGAGGAATACAGGAAGGAAATGCCAGGAAGGGAATACTGAACAGGAAACATTGGCAAGGGAATGGTGCGAAGGGGAATGGTAGGAAGGGATGATAGGAAGGGACAGTGGGAAGGGAATAGTGGGATGGGAATGGTGGAAGTGGAATGATGAGAGGCGAATGGTGGGAGGGAAATGAAATTCTCATTTTTTCTCTTAGGCTTTAGTCACTTAGGGTAGGTTTTTCGTAACTATACCCTACTGGGTGTGCTGAACCTTGACGAATTCTGTTCTGATTTTGGTGCGTGTGCTAAGGAAAAATGTATCATGGTTTGGGAAGAAAGATCTAAAAATCTAAACTTATGCCAAGACCTCGAAATTTTACCAAGCTGTATCTCTCCACTCACCGAAAATAAATCGTCTCAGTTTGGGACGGTTGTAGTTGTGGAACAGACCAAAAGGTCGGAGTAAAGTTGTCTTCCTTGTGATGAACTCCAACTCCAAAGCCTTTCTTGAAATTATAACGATGAAAAAATAACGTTTGAGCTGTTGTTTCTATTAAAAGAAAAGTACCTATGCCTTAGGTAGCCCGATCCTTCCCATCCAGATTTAGTCGAAACCTCTAAATAATATTTTCCTTTTAAAAAATACTACAATTCAAGGACCAAAATAGGTACGAGAATTTCATGGTCTTTCCATCATTGACTTGGTCTTCCCACATTTCCCTTCCCGTCCAGGACCAGGACAGGCGTCCCCTATACGTAGAGAGAGTCGATGGGTCCAAGGTAAGCTCCCAATATGCGATGCATGTAGAAAAATCATGGACACACATAAGCCTCCTCCCTTTGCTCCCCTCCCCTTTTTTCAATTTAAAATGGATATCAAGGGGAAGGGGAAGGTCATTTTCTAAACACGTCCCAAATAAATTTTCCAAGGATTGTAGCAGCAAACCCGTAATTCCTTGATTTCTGAGCAGGCAGAACATACCAAGTTCAGATAAGCTTGGATCTGGAGATGCACAACAATGCCTTAATCCTACGTATACTAATAAATAGCACGGAAATATCAAAGTATTGGAAAGAAACTCACACTACCCAAACATCTGAAAAACGTCTTTCCTTTCTTTACAAAATGATCGCTGTAATGAAAGAGAAATAGAACTTTGGATACAACACATACCTGCATATTCTTGTCCGCAGACGCTTGCCACGTCGCTTCACTTCAACTGTACATGGAAGGTCTGTATGCTAATTTATGCTAATTTATTTCTATCTTGCTTCATTTATTGGCTAGTCTCTAATCCATGTCAAAGCAGTCTCATTCCCATGTTTTGAAATTAAACTCTCATCACTAGTGTCGAAGACCCAGATAATGCAGTTCCAACACTGATATTTAAATGACATTCGGACAGTTATGTTGCAAATTGCAAGATAATCACATAGCTGCGTTGCAAATTGTAAGATAGCCACATAGCTACGTTGCAAGTTGTAAGATAGCCACATAGTTACGTTGCAAATTGCAAGAGAGTGACATAGCTACGTTGCAAGTTGCAAGATAGCCACATAGCTACGTTGCAAGTTGTAAGATAGCCACATAGCTACGTTGCAAATTGCAAGATAGCCACATAGCTACGTTGCAAGTTGTAAGATAGCGACATAGCTACGTTGCAAGTTGTAAGATAGCCACATAGCTACGTTGCAAGTTGTAAGATAGCCACATAGCTACGTTGCAAGTTGAAAGATAGCCACATAGCTACGTTGCAAATTGCAAGATAGCCACATAGCTACGTTGCAAGTTGTAAGATAGTCACATAGATACGTTGCAAGTTGTCAGATAGCCACATAGCTACGTTGTAAATGACAAGATAACTACATAGCTACGTCGCAAATTACCACATACCACATGGGTACGTTGCAAATCACAAGATAGGCACCTAGCTATGTAACAAGTAACGGCATAGCCACATTGCTACGTTGCATAGAGCAGCTTAACAGCATAGCTATGTTGGAAATTTGTCAGATAGCGACAATGTTTTGTCTATGTTGCAAGTATCAAGACAAGACATTGCAACATTTTTTACAAATTGAAATGTTGCAATGGAGAAGTTGATAAACGAAATGCAAAGAATTGACAAGATATGTACAATCCTGGACAAAATATTTGGGACAAAAGGCCTTTTTCAGCCCAAGTCAAAAATGCACTTTTCACCACTTTTGCCTGTAAAAGCACTTTGCATTGCAATCGCTTCAAGAAATTTTTTGCAGGTGTTTAGCAACCTCTGGCTACACTCTCAGTGCAGTTTCTAGCAATTTATGCTAGTAGACCGAATGCCACGCCCTTTGTTTTCTAAATTACCTGAAAAATTAAAAACCCGAGCCACGCCCTAAATCAAGCCCTACCACACCCTGCACATACCCTAGAAAGGCCAAAACATGATTTTTCAAAAGTCAGAATTAACAAGTCTTTCAAACAAAACCCACACTCCCACTCTGATTTGCGGCTTGGTACTTGTCGACCTGTTTTCATTTACTTGCGGTACGGAAAATAGCAAAAACGCGCATATGTGCCAAACTACTTTGACCAGGATTGTAGACATACAGGTGTTGGTATTTTGCTGGCACATACACGCCACCGTATGTCTCAACGTTCGACGTATGTGGCCGCTTATTAACTTTATACTTTTAATAACCTTGGGGAATTCGAATAATGATTTATTAAAACGACGCTTTATTAGAGATGACGCAGGGCTGGAAAGAAAACATCTTCTGGATGTTCGGGAGTTGTATTCTTGCATATTCCAGACCTAGCATACTTTGCCCGTTGGCTGGAATCCTCGAAAAAGTATATTGGGAATTTACGTCAAGAGTCTATTATCTTGTGTCTGTTTGTAAAGGAATCCAGGAGTTCACAAGCACTTATTTACTTAAAATCTGGAATCTGCAGTCTGTATGCGCATTTCGGCAGGACAAGAGGTTAAAACACACAAAAAAGTCTGGAGTCACAGAATTTACATCGCCTGCATTTTAATTCTGTTACAAGCTACCTGATCTAAGGATCATCACTAACGTTTAATAGAGCTATCAAAATTCTAGTATCACCAATGTAAGCATCTTAGCTCAACAAAATGTAACAATGCTAAGCATCACTCAGACTGGCTGTAAAAGAAACTATTCTCATATAAAAAAGTGCTAATTGCTTCTCGATCGTTTAGTAGTGTTGTACTTCTACTTCTTCCTCCTAACTTCACTTGCCCTCTAGTACCACACAGCGCAACACATTGCTTAAGTCTCATCTGATCCGGAATGTTTGAAAACAATTTATTCTACGTATTTGCGTAGGGCATAGCAGTTTTCAATTGTTGCATATTTTGATGTATTTCCTAGTATTGATGTACCTGTTTGCATGACAATTTCGCAGCCATTTTTGCGCCTTTTCTACACAATTGCATTGCGCACTTGGATCAAAAGTTTTGCGATCAAACAATGTTAACTAATTTCAAATATTACTACTCTCGTACTTTATGTAGATGCTTTCTAAACGCTTTGTTTGGATGAGAGTTGCAATAAACGATGGCTTTCTGATGAAGACTGGCAAAAGTCGTAGAAACCCACTGGACCAAACGTTTTTTATTTCCTTGTTCAGCAGATTTTCGAGTTTTTTGTGGAGCTTAATATAGTTTTTATTGGGTATATGACACTCGTTTGTCGTGAATTTCAATGCAATGTTGTGAGTGATTGGTGAAAAGATAGTGCTTGATTGCTTTGCTTTGACGGTGCAAGGCGAACGATCAGGAATTGATCTTCTGTCGTCTGATAGGTAAAAGTTAGCCAGGTTCCAAGAACCTCTTTGATTTTTGTCCAAAAAAGTCTTTTGATTCTCGCTAGGAAGGAAGCATATGCTGCATTTTCTCCATGTTTGGATATATGTGCTACTTCAAAAACTTTGGCCAAAAACCTCAGTCCAACACAAGAAAAAGCATGATGCAGTGCAGATTGAAGGTAGTACGTCGAACACCTGAGAGCTCGAATCCCTTTCTCTGGGAAACCGTATCGTCTACAACCCTTCCTCGAAGTGTTGTCCAATCCCAGCCACAGGATGACCCGGATCCATCCCTGGACTAAATCAAGTTGTCTAGCAGTTAACTGTGAGTCCTTTTTACCGCTTTTCGCACTAACACACTGTGATTTTGAATTTTGTACTCCCTTGGCCAGGTGGAAACGGTGCAACACTTTATCGAACACACCCCACACACACTGCTAAAGGAAGGTCTGCTCTATTGAGAACTTTCTCAAATAACTAAAAGCTCGTCCCTGATCGGGACAGATTGACAAGCACAATACTACATGACACCTTTAAAAGCCACAAACCAGCACATGCGTATAAGGCCTTGCAAACCATGTATTAAGCTGGAGAAAGAGCAGCCTCTTCCCGGTGAAAAACAATAGCCGAAGTCACAATGAGTCGTGCGACGAGTGATGAGTGAATTTTTTTTTGACTTGTATGACGAGTGAAAGTGGGTCTAGACAGGGCTTATTCTCACGTCTAAATTTACCCATCAGTGTGACCTAGCGAATTCAGTAGAAGTGTGTTCGCTCGTATGAATCTCACTTTAAAATTCGTGCTAATTTTCAACGAAACTGCACTCTTTAAAAGAACAAAACGCGAGACCTTCCTCGAATGGAGCCATCTAAACATAGCTATTTACAACTCAGTTAATTTTATCAGTTGACTTTTAGGCTAAAACCTTATCAATTCTCACGTGACATGGAAGGCAAAAGGCCAGACGCTATGAGGAGATGCTTTAGAAGAAATCATCTTTTCGCGAAAATCAGAAATTCGCCGTTGCTTGCAAGGCAACTGGCCCAAATCAAGGAATTTTTTCACGAGATACGCACTTCGTAATTTTTTTCATTCTTTGCGCAATGCGCATTCAAAACTATTCGTTTGAGACCAAGCCTTCGTGTTTTGCCTCTGGTGTTAGGCATTGCTCATATAAACATTGTTCCAATGGGAAAAAGTTGTCTGTAATGGTGTCGTTTCTTTAGAGAGTGCCTGCTATGCTTGGTTGCAGACATGTATATAATCGTTTAGCACAGCAGAAACTGACGAGCGCTGGGTTAGGTGTGTGAAAAACATCTTGCAATAACAACCAAGATGTGTCATCCTGAAACCTTTTTGCTTTGTGCGGAGAATATTTCACGGGGATAAACTATTTTCGCGAAAATCGTCTATATTCTTTAAATATGTTGACAAAAAAATCTATATACTCACACTGTCCAAAATACACTTAAAATCTGAATCGCAAGTTTTCAGTTCACGGGAAATGGATTTACATTTACTTTTTCTCAAAAGCAAGTTTGGAAAACTTCGAGCTTTTTTTGTCTGAAATTTCTCCCTGTGCAAGTTTCTCTCTGTAAATGATTTTGCCAAAACGTAGCAAAAACATTTCCAATATTTTCAATCTATTTCTGTTTAATGCAAGCCTTAATTACGATTTCTCGCTGAATATTTCCATGCTCATGCTTAGCTTCTTATTCTATTCTTCTATCCATTTTGTGTTATTGCGTATATGTGGCGGGAGTTGAAGGAAGGAGTTGAGGATACATCTATAGGATTCTATGAGTATAAGGTATTTTTGCAGCACTTTTTGCTTATTATCTTCCTGATTTTTTTTACTCAGCGATTGATCATGCAATATGCTCACTAAACCAAACGTTTTCTAACTACCTCCTAGAAATGAAAAGTTTAATAGAGTGAAAAATTTTAGACTGGTTTTATGTTATGAAAACATTTCTGATAGCAGAATAAACGTTCTCAAAATCACTCAATGTTCGAATCACTACGATCCTAGAAGGCATATTCTGCACTCAAGCTCTCGAAGCTTTCTAACACGAAAATTCCAGCATATACACCGAATTAGAACATGAATTTTATCTCAACTGAAGGCAATTCTTAGCTCCAACAGGTCAGGTACGTTTTCATTCGAAAGCATTTGCAAAAAACGTTTTTCGAGCTATATTTTGGTAAGGCACTTCTCTTTCACACGGTCTAAGTCTCACAACCTGCGTGTGCATCAGCCAGCGCTTGCTCGAAATGAGCTGGTCTCCATGGCAACAGGTGGCATTTCACGCAGCTTTTCTGAAACCATAAAGTCGTGTATCGGCAAAATCTCAAAAAAATGGGCGTAGTCACAAAAGGGGACCATCTCCCCCTTTTCGTCTTCAAAGTCGCTCAAGTCCTAAAAGTCGGATCCGTCAAACCGAGTCGTCAACCCGTGGAGGCAAGCTACGGAGTCTTGATTTTCTCTACGACTGGATAATATCAATAGTCTTTTGCTTGTGGGGACTTGCAAACGCCGTTTTTAGCGCCTGCTTGTTATTTATAATATGACCGCTATTGTAGCAGCATTCTACAAATGCAGCATTGCATGTTTTCGGTACTAAAGCGACATTTTATGCATTATTAGATGCATATCGTATGCTGCACGGTTCCATAGTACAGTCGAACCTCTAACCCTACCTAGCCTGGGGGGAGAGATTTGGACCCCCAGGTAGTTTTTCCGCTACCAAGCCATGAGGAGTAAATTTTACGCATATATTATCTTAGATTTCCACTTCACCGTGCACCGTTGTAAATAACTCAGAAGGTAGAAGCAACTGGACAGTCTTTTCTGCGGCAGATATGGTGCCAACATATATAGATTCTCCATCACACAGCACACAATACAGGAACTTGTGGAAGCCACAGAACAGAGGCACCAGAAACGGTGCACCAGAATAAGTGGAAGTGCACCGTGCACCGTTGTTGAGGCATAGCTACCCCAAGGTAAATTGACAAGTTTTCGCTGATCCACCATTCTTTTTCTATGTCTATGAGTGGACCAAAGTGAATGGTATGCATGGCGAGCTTCTTTAACATGTCATTTTGTCAGTGGTTACCCCTCCACATTCCACGTTAATGGCAGAAGAAACCCTAGTGTAGGGATGGCTCATGACCAATCTTATATACCGTAATGCCTCAAATAAGCGCTCGGGCGTTTATTTAATTTTCGGGGATCTAAGGTGGGCGCTTATTCGAGTGGGCGCTTATTTGAGGGGGCGCTTAGTTAATTAATAGATAAGTAAGTGAATTAGGAAAGAGAAAACTTCCTATGTTATGAGGAATAAAAAGAATGAAATAAGATTAAAAAGCTGAAAGAAGTCATACTGTTTATTCAAAATTACTTGCTGAACTACTTTTTAATTGCATTTATGTCAAAAATTCGAACAAGAGCCCGTTTCTGAAGGATAAAGGATGGGCGCTTATTTGAAGGGTGGGGGCTTATTCGAGGGGGTGCTTATTCGCTAATTTAACCCTATTTGGCCCTGGGGGGGTCAATATAAACCCTCTCGATTTTTTTTAAATATCACAAAAACGGTAAAACCTACGAACCTGAAATTTTTTGACTTGTAGTTTGGATATATAAGACATGTTTTACAGGTATTTTGAACCGTATCAGGCATTTCTTTTGGATAGGGCGGCTTACTTGTCGAAGGTGGGAAGGAAAATTTTCCAAAACAATTTTTTCTAATTTTTTGTTTCTTTCTTCCATAAAATTTGGCTGACACATCCAGATGACTTGAAACTTGTTAGAAATACAGTATATTTACCACAAAGCATACCTTCTGCGCTTGGAACCCTTTTACATGAGTTAAAAGTGAGGGTATGTTCTTCCAGAAATTTTGTAATTTTGTAATGGAAACAGAAACATTGTGGACACTTTGAGACCCTGCCACTACGTTTTAGATGAAGTCGACATGGTTTTTACAGCCAAAACGTAAAGAAGAATGGTGCAGCTATAATCCTGCCAAGTTTGGAGACTTCACAATCCCCCTGTCAAATTTTAGAAGGGGGGTCATATTGACCCCCGCCCCCGGGGTAAAATAGGGGTCTGAAATACCCCGGGCTAAATAGGGTTAACATCTAAGGTGGGCGCTTATTCGAGGGGGCACTTATTTGAGGGCAGCTCTTATTCGAGGCATTGCGGTAAGCACCTGGAGGCGGGATGATGTGCTGAACAGCTTTGTGCATTTAAAACTTTGTGTTTGTTGTCTCTGTTTTAATGGGGTGTCCTCTTCATGCCCAAGATATTCTAGTTCAGGAAAAACATACTTAATATGTTCGTCAATAGGCTTGACTCCAGCTGCGGGGTTGGTCTCAACTTTGGGACAATTTGAGGCTCAGTAATACTCTAAGTGTGTTCTTCGAGAATGGAGCCTAGGATATGCATCTAATAACGCATAAAATTACGTTTTGTAACGAAAACATGCAGTGCTGCATCAGTAAAAGGCTGCTGCTCATAAGAATTCCGAGCTGTTGGTGCATACAGAACTGGTGCTTATATAGTAAAAAAAAAAAAAGAAGACTCTGTCAAGTCGATGGTAGAAGCTTATTCCGTCTTTCTTCAACGCTTCTGATAAATGTAATTTTTGAACAAGTTTCTTTCTTTCACGTAACGCATATTCCAGTTTAGAGATACGATGGTGGGGGGTCACATTTAGTGGAAAGTAGAACAGGGGTTTAATTTAAGAAGGAAAACGAAAAGAAAGCCAGAAAACAAGCGAAATACAGACATGAGATACGCTGGGGCTAGGACGATACTCCGACAACGCGTTGTTCCGACACCTCTATATTCCGACAAAAGGTTACAAGACCATTGTGGCCAGAAACCTCTGTAT
>JAOBRC010716227.1:0-10380 GCA_027575255.1 Scolionema suvaense | reverse complement strand
GGGCCGGGGGCCGGGGGCCGGGGGCCGGGGCTGTGGGGCCGGGGCTGTGGGGCCGGGGCCGGCGATCGCCTTGAGCCCCGTTGAAGTATGCAATTTTTTTGTATAGTCGCTTCTATCAGATCGGAGGAATTTAAGAAAAAATATGATAGAAATAGAAATAAAAATAGAACACTCAGGTCGGTAGAGTAATGCCGCTCTGTCGCTGACTGAGGACGGCTTTTAGGCCGGCACTGCCGAATGCCGACTAGAATTTCGAGGGCTGCTAATTAGCGGACACTCTAAAAAGCGGACACCTCTAATTAGCGGACAAGTTTATTATCCTTGATCCTTTTCTAGTCAAAAGCTTATAAAAACCTTTCTAAAAGGCAGACACTCAATTAGCGGACACTCTAATTTTGTGGACAAATTTTCTTGCATGAAATGATCGACATAGTAATTTTTCCTCTCTAACTAACGGATAATAAAAACGAAAATGAGAATAAACATAGTGATACTTTTTCGATCTTTCATTTCAGCCATTATTAGTTTTAAATCTTTAATCACTTTTTACATTATCTAGCCTTTTCTGGCCTGCTCTACAATCTTGCCTGGAAAATAACAGTTGTCGATCACTGACACCTCTGCGTCGTAACAACCTCGTCTATTCAACGTCCTCCTGGTGACTTCGTCCGTAATTGAGGTGTGTGATACCTTCAAAAGTAAAGAGCGACGGATATCCTTGCCTAAATACAACCTAACAACTCAAATTTCACCTTTAACTAACCTTATTAGGGTTTATTGTCCGAACTAGCACTCACATTGCAAAAATTTCTAAAAGACGGCCACTTCTAACTAGTGGACACTGACCTCAACCCCTCATGGTGCCCGTTAATTGGAGAGTTAACTGTATCTGTGAGTACAAGAAGATATTGAGCAATTTTTAATAGTTATGAAGACGCAACATCAAATGTTAGCAATGAACAAGGGAGTACAATAACCCAAAGAGTGGCAGGTAAGGCCTGCTGCTCTCCCCCTATTGACAGTGAACAATTTTGTTGATGAAACAACAGGAAGCATAATGACACAGAACCTCGTTACATTTGAAAAATGACACAAGCAAAGCATAACTTTGAGGATTAGCAGGGATATAGCGTGGATAAATCACGAAAGGTGATGACAATAGCTAATAGCAGCTAAAATTATCAAATCATGCATAAGTAGATCTGAAAATTTAGTTGTAAGAAGTGGCAGCCACCTATGCACCAGGACTTGCAACCTGCAAGTAGCTTTAAACATGTTTTTGGCACCAACACTCAGCATTACACAGGTGGTAAACATCATATAGAATCTTCGCTAAAACTAAAAAAAAATAATTTGAGGACCACAGGCATGAAAATAGGTCATACGTATTAGCACGGCGGCTCTGAAGACATTCTTTGCCGGTTCATAGTCAGTTCAGATCAGGCTGAAAAGTACCTTAAATTCTTTGTGCAGTTTCGTCAGCCTCTTTGCACTGGTGGCTTTAAATCTATTTATGTTGAGGCTCACTGAAAGAAGGGGAGCTTGATTACATTATTTTCACAACCCTGGATCTTAAGGTGTCTGGTCGCTCTCTTTAAAACCTAAGAACAGAACACATCTTTGAAAGAAAAAGATACGAATTCAAATAGTAACATGCTACTCTACTAAACCAACAATACAGAAATCAATGACTGCAAAAAGGTTTTACAAAATAAGACTGCAGTTAGTCATGGGAGGTGCCTGTCTCGAGGTTTCAATTCACACTGGACTCTGCAAATCAGTTTCCATATCTGTGACCAGCAGTACCAATTAATCCAGCAAAACTAACAAGCAGTCAAAGCTGTAAGAATCATCATTAAGGTGGGTTTTCCTGCATGTTGCTTGCTCTGCAAAGTGTGGTGCTTATTGGCATCAGAACAAATACCACATGCTGTCGTAACACGCAAACATCCTGCGTGCAATGTGCGCAGGCAATGTGCGCAGTGTTATTTTCATGGTGCCCAACTACAATGCAGTTCATGTGTACCTTATAGAAAACAGCTGGTGCTAGCAACAACAAAAGAAAGTTTACTGCCAATCTGCGTAAGAATAAAGTCCTATGTTCTTTTGCATGCTATTACGTGCCTGCGTACGTGCCTTTGCTTCACCTCTTACATAGCATTCTCATGCATGTCAAGACGTAGCATGTAGCTGTCTGCAAAGCAAACAACGTGCATGAGAATCCACCTTCATGGGAGAGGACAGCGTGAACTGTAGACGAAAACCATGAATGACATGAATAAAAAGGGCTCAAAATATCTTGTGGTCAACTCTTGCCCAATTAACTGTTTCTTTCACTACAACATAGCTATACAACACAATATGATGGGCAACACAACGAGCACTCTGCCGGCGACAAGCAGGACGATCACAAACTGCACAACAATTGATTTACCCTCAAGTACAAAAATATCTAATTGGTCACTTTTAACCAGTCGTAGCAAAGTTAAAAGGTTTGTGTGACGTTGGTCATAGGTAAGAGAAAGTATGAACACAGCATATGACATCTGCATGTAACCTCGATCAGTGCTGGCATCTCGCCATTGAATATTTGATGCATGTGTTAAACTTGTAAATAAACTAATTTTGGTAGCCTCACCGATTCAACGCCCAAATCAGGCAGTTTGACAGTAAATCTGCGTAATTGAGGAAACCCGCCACGATAGCGTGCGGACAGTGGTCACCAGCAATGATGGGAGTCTTTAAAACATGGAAATTAAGAAATCTTTAAAACTCCTGATTGGGTCACATACTAGTATTAGGAAGCTTTTCTTGGCAAATAGAGAAGTGCAGCCTTGTATGAACCAATGATCATCGCACAAGCTGACTCTTTCATGCATCACACATCACAAGTTGATCTCTTGGCACAAGATTATCTCTCGTCACAAGTTGATCTCTCGTCACAAGTTGATCTCTCATCACAAGTTGATCTCTGATCTCTACTCTCAGCAACTGCTGACTGACCACAATTACTTTAAATTACGGTCTCGGGGGTTTCTTTTCAAATGAACTGCAGATGATCATTCAATTCGCTGGAACAGTTGCTACCTTCTGAGAACTCATATGTTTGCTACCACATCAACAAAATTAGCATAGCAATGTTCGTCCGCGCCTCATGTCACCCCTGGAATGAAACGTCGGATCAGTGTAGATGAGCAAGTATTTTGATAAGACTTATGAAAACTGGATACCCCTTTTTCGTTACATACACACAATCAGAGGTCATTTCAAGATTTTCATTTAACACAAGAATGAATGAGTGTTCCAACATGACGTCAAATGCTCCACAACAATATTCAACACCAACCTTCCTAATTTTGACAGCTTCAGCTAAGTCTACCATCCACCAGACATCGCTATTGGCTGGAAGGAACTCAGCAGTATGAGTGCACATGGAGTATTCATTGCCCTTACTTCCGTCAACTGCAAAGGTTGCCACTTGGCTAGAGCGTAGTGATGACTGCCAGGCATCTTTGTTCCGAGCCAGATTAATGTCTTAAAAAAAGTATGCCAATTATTGACAAGAAAATTCCACGTTCTAATAATCTAACATCAGTTGTTCTACTTTTACACAGGTGGCAGAGAAGTACTTGTATCTACCAGAAAAGAAAATAAATTAATGGAAGCAAAAAAATTATGAACTTTACCTTTGCTAACACTTCCTCTGCAGTACCAAGCATATACAACATCGCAAAAGACCACAGAAATAAACATATGTTTTTAATCACAGTCCATGGACTTCTCATGTCAGGCACAAGATATACTTTATAAAATCTATTTCAAATGACTATTAATTTTTTGAAAGCTGATTGCAGTGATGATCATCAGTGACACCAGTAATGGCCGCAAGTGTTTGTCACAAAAATGATGGTCGTAACTGGTGCTCATAGCAGAGAGACACAGGCAGAAGAAATAAATGAAACAGTTTCAAAAAACGAGAGAGGAAAAAGAAGAAAAGAAATAGTTGAAAAACGAGAAAATAAAATAAATGCAAGACCTAAGAAGTAGCTGAACTAGTGTCCTCAGCAGGAAAAATCAATTTAAGCCAACAAAATCTTCACGAAACTCGCCTTTACCGAGTTCCAATATCAGCTCTAGATCGAGAAATTTAGCCTTTCGAAATTTGAAAAAATAACAATGAAAAAGAACGAGAACAATGGCCAGAACAAAGGAAAAATGTTGAAATACAGTGTTGTACAAAAATAAAAGTTGAACCATTGGAATACACAAGGAAAATTTAACCGTCAAGGTTAGTTCACCATATTGTTCAGCAAAAATTACAGGTGATTTTGGCTTTATCTTTAGTGGTTCCTGAGATATAGTGTTTTAATTGCAGAGATTTACTTCTTTCTTTTTCTCCCAAATTTAAATTTCAAAAGGCCATTATATGGAGATGAAAACAGATAAAGCTAAAAGCTCCCATAAATATTTACCTTGATATTCCCTGGCTATTCTGTCACACTTACATTTGTCACGAATTCGGTCAATAAGCCAAAAGTTTTGGTTTTCACAAATATACTTTTTGCTTCATTACTTTTGCTTTCTTCGTTCTTTTGCATTGTTCTCATTGTAATCATATTGTTCTTTCCTAGAAACTTTGAACTGAAATATCACCACAGCAACAGCAGCTTTTTATTGAGCAAAGGTACCAAAACATACTTTTCATGCTGTACGACCTTAAATACGAATCTTTGTATCCAGTCATGCTAAACACATAATGATGAAATGGCAAAGATAACACACAACAACATCCACACCTACTTCTGTGAAAACCAAAAACAACCTAAAAGTGTTTATTTCTTGGCTTAAACAGCCATGCCCAAGCCAACCAAGAGTTTTCCTACTTAGATACAGTCCCTGTAATCACTTCTATTGCCTCACACAAAAAATCTACATAAAAATGATAAATGATCAGTACAAATTTCCAGGACAAATTATTTCCAAAGAACTACTGTTAGGGGTCAAAACAGCCATGTCCAATGCTGATGAAAAACCATCACAGCCCTATCTTAAGGCGAAGACCATTGGACAAATGCATGCCAAATTTTTAGGGTGAAGACCATTGGACAAATGCATGCCAAATTTTTAAGGTGAAGACCATTGGACAAGTGCATGCCATATTTTTAACGCGAAGACCATTGGACGAATGCATGCCAAATTTTTAAAGCAAAGGCCATTGGACAAATGCATGCCAAATCTTTTAATTAAACAACAACAGTCAAAGCACCAGATCTGATGGCATTTTCGTCAGCAGAAGCTGATGGGCTTATTACTATCAATAAATAAACTGAAAAATGAATAAAGACAACTTACAACAGATCTATTGTTGAATGAAGTACGTGTTGCATTTGTACTTCAGATGACTTAGGCTTGAGGTGTAATTGAGGGCTTTGCGACACTGAGTAGCTTTCAGCAAATATACTGTAGTGTTGGAGTTTCGTATTTCTAACTTTGTATGCTGCTTTGTCTGCGTTACACAATCAGCTTTTTGCAAAGCTCCACTTTAGCACGCGGCTTCCAGGCCTAAATCCTACCTGCCATAGAGGCTCCCAATACCCATAGGAATCACTGGTTGCATTCCCTGACAACTTTAGGTGCCATGGTCTGTGAACAAAGAACATGTGTGATCCAGATCCAGAAATTCAGTCATCCATCCCACGTACTTATTTTAGTGACCTCTGAAGCAGTGACTTTCTGTAACTTCTGATGCATCACTGTATCATGCAAATACGAATTCATTTAAACTGATGTTACAAGTAGGAACATAATTGCAAGAATGTTTTACTTACCAGGACATTCCCCCTTCGTATAGCTCAAGTCTTCAGACTTCCTGCAAGCCGCCTTCCTCAGCACGCAGCTACTTCTATATGTCCGACCATCACTCCCACACACAGGATCTAGTGAGCTGTCGTCAGTACAAAGCTCATTACACTGTGAACCTGAACAGCATAAGAATAGCAAGAAAAAACTGAGTGATGATTAAACTATTGAGGATAGAAAACAAGCAGAACTCAAAGTTATAACATTTTTACCGAATTATAAAAACTTTATCTTCTATCTAAGACCACGGAAAGTTTAAGTTTCGGTACGCGTAGACGCGTACATCAACTTAATGGCAACGCATTTGTTCTATTTTTGCATCCGGCAGCACATGTCAGCAATTTGTTTTCGTAGGATTCCTCAACTGTGTCTAACAAGCAAGCAAATTCCATTTCCGTTGTCTGTCCTGTTTCTCTCCCTGTGTTTACGCAACATCGAACGCTCAGTTTTGTTTACTGAATCCTGCTATGCTCCATGTCATTCAAAGAAGATGCTGAGGTATCAACTAGAGTGAGGACTAGGTTAAAAAAGCAAGTAGTAAAAGAGTTGCGTAACGTGCAAAAAAAATACGCTTGGCATTGTTAAAAAGTTGTTCATGAATTATAAGAGCATGCTTCGTGGCTCAGGTTTTTGGTTCCAGCAGCAACAGCTGATGAATGTTGATATCCACAGCTGCTCCTAAATTCTCTTGTGATGAATTGACTGTGACCATCAAAAGAGACATAAAGTAGGACTCCAGAGACCTGCAATTCCAATTTGTATGCACTCTGTTATGCAGCAATCATAAAAAATAAATTGCTGCACACATCTTGTATTTTAAGACAGGTAAATAATTGCCGTCCGCATTACCCAATAAGTAATTTTACCGATACCGAAACTTCAACTTTCCGTGACCTAAGTTTTCAATTTGAAATGTGAAAATGAAAGATAAGACAACAGCTTTTCTGATGAATATGTTGATAAAATCAGAGAGGGATTCTAGATCCCTGCAACACTATGCTCTCATTGAATGTGGGGGATGAAATCTGCGGGTACACACTTCTACAGTAAAAACACATGAACAAATACTGGCACCTTTACACTCTCCAACGAGTAATTAAGGGTTGCAAATACAACAAGTAACCCATCATGACAATTTATTTTGATAAGGTTTTTAGTCAAAGCGGCCCAAATCTACCGGCCTTCACCTCTCTCTAAAAGGAATACGAAATAGGAAATGTTTACCCAATGCTTAGCAGGTCATGACGTGATTTTTCACAACACAACATACAGGCATAGATCGATCTGGTCACGAGTTATTAAACGGAATGACTACGTGAAAAACACTTTGTTCGCAGCAAATGGAGCAAAATACTGAGAACAGACCTACTATGTTACAACTTGCCATCGTTACAGCATACAGTGTGGGTAAGTAATACAAATTTGTGAGATCTGAATAATTGCAGAAACACTATACAGTAAGTACTTCATCTGAAGAACTCAGTACAATAACAAGGCATTTATATACCACTTTTATGAGGACACAGTCTTAAAGCTTGAATGACATTTTCTTCTAAAAGTTTATCATAAACTTGCAGGCAATTCAAGCTCCCAGAGAATTTTCCTATCATTCCATTTCCTCCCAAAACGATGCGCGTCCATCGACCTGAAGACAGTGGCTGGGAATGATGAACGCGAAGGATATTTCCGTTCTTGTACATCAAGAGAAACCGCTTATCATGATTGTAAACAATCGCAGCTGCAGCGCCTTCATCTGCATTTAAGAAGTGGCCGCTATCTAAGTCACTCACTTGAGGCAACCTAAAACAAAACCATGAGTAAACATATGATAAAAATATTGAAGGCCGAAGTTCTGCCACATAAAACAATATGATGAGTAAACATATGATAAAAATATTGAGAGTGGAAGTTCTGCCACACAAAAAGGTGATAGCCCCAAATACCTTAAGCACCCTGACATTGTTCCTCAATTTTTAGGCCTACTTGAGAGATGCAGGCAGAGCAAATCTGCCTGAACAGCAAAATGCAGGTACAGCATGAATAGTGTGATTTAATAATTACATGTATGTATGAGTGGTAAAACGAGCTCTGTGAGAAATTCTGAATTTATGCATGCAACGAAAAATTTAGCCTGCTTCCTGATGTAGTGCAGTTCGCCCACTTACCAGGTCTGTTAACATGTGTAATTAATGTCAATTACTATTCTCGAAAAATTACCAAGATCTTGCAAAACCGGAACAAGGGAACAGATACTGATTAAGCTGCATAATACAGCAACAGCTGGAATTGAAATTTGTTTATTGCAGTTGGTAGCCAGAGATGACAGAGCCGTTACTAATTTAATCTACTTTTGGCGAAACAAATCACATTAGCCTGTGAACAGGAGCAGACTGTCAGAGAAGCTGAATTTCTGTATCAATCGCTCTATTCTGCTCCATTCGAACTCAGTCAAACAAGCATGCAATCACAAAAAATTAACGTTAAGGTTGAATTTCTAGTATAACCGATGAACGAAACTATTCTACTTCATGACCTTTCATTCATTTCAGCAAATCTCAATTCTACAGGTATCGATATTATTGGCATACAAAAACTTTTCCTCCAGTTGGAGTGGCACAATTCAAAAAAAATTTTGTCGCAAGGACGAGTACAGCAGAAAGCAAATATGAAAACATAGAAGTAAATGCACCCCTCCTTGGAAATGAAGGGTGCACTGAGAGTTTCAGTCAAATCTAAAATGAGGCACACTGCCTATTACTAATGAGCTGCAGTGTGGGTTCCACCAAAATGCTCTTTGAATTAACGCAGAAAATTTCCTTGAAAGACTTGAAACACTATCTTTTTACTACTTTAAACATTTTATTTAATGCTGATATCTACTACAAGTGTTAGTATTAAAAATAAAATGAACTTCACACTATGGAGTTCACTCACTAGATATATATATATATTTCATGTAAAGTTTTTGGCAGCTTTGTAAATACACCCATCGTCCGTACAAGTAAACTTAAAATTTAATATAGCTTAGGTTGTAGATATCAAAAACGTAAGTTAAGTAATTCTATCCTGTATCTATCCAGTAAATCTGAAAATGCGCAAAGAGAGAGTGACTACAATAGCAATGTAGTTATCAGCACAATACAACAGTCTTTTTACTTACGTTACTCTCATAACCCCATTTGCCATGTACGTCCAAAACAGAATAGCAATATCATCATTGTATATGGATAGAAACATTTCATCACTGGAAGCAGAAGAATCTTGCTTTATCCAAAGCAGGATCGACCAGGAATGATTCATCAGCAAATTCGGGGTGCTAACTTCCAGAAAAGAGCTTTCCGCACCATCAAATGCAGCATATAAAACTGGATCTCCGTAATAGCTGTAGCCCATCTGCGACCACTGAGGAGCACCGCGGTAGTCTGTGACATTATTGTTGAATTCAGAAATATCGTTAGAATCCACCTCCAGTGGAATCAGTACATTCGGAATCGGCAGATTTTGATCTTGAAGAATAGACGAATTAAACCGTGCTGTACCTGGCAAAAAAGAACATTTGTTCATATGTGAAAGAGACAGTCTCTTGTTGTCTGAGAAACACCCCAACGAAAATAGTCTGGAGAACGACAAGCCGGTATATATTGAATTTAAATAGTGAAGTGGAGACAAAAACTAAAAAGCGTAACTTTTCAGTCCATGTAAAATTGCTGCAAATCTTACTCAGCTGCATACCTTAGTGGTATCCACAAAATTATTCGGAGTTTAACAAATTAACTAGCATTGAAAAGAGAAATGTGAGAACAAAATACTGCAACACAAAATTGAAAATTGAAAAATAACAAATATCAACACTGAAGAACAATACCCGCAAGGAGAACCTTACAGTAATTCCTGCAACTATTTTATTTACATTTAACCTACACGAATACAGTTTGGATCTCATTTTGAGCATTTGGATATTGTGATTCTTACACACAAATTTGAAAACAGATGTGTCAGAACTCTTAATCTTAAAGCAATTTACCGGTCTAAAATGATTTTTGACGTGGTAATAGGGCCTTCAGAAACATAACTGCAGTTTTTTATTTGTGACTCGCCAAGGGAAATCGGCATATAAGGCGGGGGACGGTATGGGACGGTAGAGATGACGTATACATGCGTATACATGTGTCCCAAGAGCCGTATGTCGACGGTGTGCGGCTGCTGGTTATCCTCGTCGAAATAAAAAATCGACGCACTGGTCGAGACACATAGACGTATTTCGACGGTCTATCCCAACGCTCGTCGACACAATTCGACGCTCTGTGCCGAAAACAAAAACATTACTCGGCTACCGGCCAGACTTGCGATGCAACTTCCGATATTCGAATGTTTCGTCAGTTTTTGTAAACAAACACTTCGGAGGTCAAAGCTTTGCAACAAATTTGAGCGATGCAAACTGTTCGAGTGCGCCAAGCCACAAACCAATTTCCTGCCACCAGTTATGATACTAGACCACAGATTCATTGTTCTCATCAACAA
>JAOBRC010716116.1:0-10381 GCA_027575255.1 Scolionema suvaense | reverse complement strand
TTCTGTCGATCGCTGCTCAGAGTGAGTGTGCTGCTCATACAGTAAACATCATCAATATTAGCACCAGTCTACAGTTCCCGAATTCGGTTCATTACACGCCACAACTTTTTCTTTTGTAAGATTAACGACGTGTTAATTGGTTCGCTGTTGGGTATAGATAAACTGCGTTAATGAGGTCTGTTTGTTCCATTTCATTATTTGGAAACTGTTGCAGGTTATCCTGCGCTGGTTCTTACTCTTGACTCCCTGTGAACCAACCTATACAGACTGGGTACAAAGTGGTCGACAGCAAATTCTTCTTGCAAGATGGTGGCTGGACGATCTCTGCATCGCAGACAGGCAAAACAGCATGGCAAAGATAGAGTTTGGGAGGGATAAAAGGATTTGTCCCAGATATTTTGTGGAGGCTTGTTGGTATAACTCCACAAAGCAAGTCAGGGAATATCATGGAGGAAGGTGGTACAAAGGACCTCTTCTATGGTAAACAATAAGGTTCTCAATAAATATGACATGCTATGACGCCATCAGAACCTGCATGAATCCAGTTTTATCACAACACTCAAGGGAAATCTTCCGAAGGCCATGTTTCCAGTACAGCCAAAATCAATTTGATTGACTGCTATGCACACTGAGGTATATAAAGCATTAGCTAAGACAAAAAAAAAACAGCAATTGTGATATTTCTGTGCATGAGGAGACTGAAGGGTGTTCACGTACTCCATTCCAACAACACCAATTCATGTAGTCGAAATGAGTAATGAACAAAACTTAATTTTCTGCAGAATCCAGACAGTGCACAACAAGTTCAAACACTAGCGAATACTACCATTGCATTCATTAGTTACATTAGTCACATCCCAAGCTTACGCTGAAGCCCTTTCTGAGCCATGATAACTTGTGTTTCCAGCATTTCATTTTAAGTAAGGTTGAAACTTTTGAGGAATTAAGCATGTAATATTATATTTTGAGGTTCAAGAAAAACTTACAAGATAAATGCTTTCTGTAGAATGTTTACATTTAAATGGGGGCCCACCTTATAATGTAGACTCTTGGTCACTTAGTAAACAAAACCAAAACAGAAGGAGGAACTCCCAGGAAATATCATCATTATATAAATCACTCTGGGATCAACCCAAACCAAGACCCACAAGTCCCAGTTAGAGACATACAAGCAACAATTGCAATATCTTTGAACCTAATCAGAGATGACATCCTGGGTCATTTACCTTAGGTTACTGTTTTTTCCTCTCCAAAATATTTTAGGATATCTTACTCACTTTCTTCAATGCAGTAGGAGGAGAATGTGTGAATCTAGTACTTGACATAAGGCCACTACAGCAAGAAAAGTTTGTGAGGATAAGCATGACATCAGCATGATCAAATTTTACAAAGAGGAGGGCACAGTGATCAGGTTCTACTGTAATCTAGCCAGTAAAGCATGGTTCCCATTGCGGCGCAAGCCTTAGCTTGGCTTGGGCTTGTCAGGTAGATTAAGCCTTGCGACACAGTGGGAACTGGATTCATTGGCTACTTTTGATTGACAGCTAGCGGCAGAAGGCCCGTCAACCAGAATGAAAAATGTTTTATTTTTTAACGACCAGGCTTCTCTAGCTTTATTGTTTTCTTATGTACTCTGGTACAATTAGCCCACTTAAACCACATATACTGCGTTGGAATGAACTATACTAATCACCAATGACTGCTCCACTAATCGACTTCCACTATTTCAGAGAACGCTCACGGGGTAAACCAAATTTAAAGCTAAGAAGCAAACGTCAATCAAGAGCAAATGACAACGCTTATCATGCAATGGGAATCGTCTCGCCATAGCCAAGCCAAGCCTTGTCAACTGGCCAAGCTAAGCCTTACGCCAAAATGGGAACCAGGCTTTAGAGCATACAGTCTTCAAACATTGTCCATCTCTTAATAATTCATCTAGAAAAAACACTCGCTTCTTACTTCTTGCAATCATACTATTTGCCTGTTTTCAGGAGAAAAAAAGTTTAAAAAGGAAGATTACCTCACAATTGCTTTATGAACGAAATGTTTAAATGTCATACCCGAAACCAAGGCCAAAAATTAGCAAAGAAACCTGAAAAATGTGGAATTTTTCATTTTATTGTTCTTTTGGTGATATCGATAACCTTCCAGTAAAATGAACATGCTTTAACAGTCGGTAGAAGAAGTCTAATTTACAAATTGTTTCTTGCTGCTGCTAATCCCAGGACTTGGAAATTATCTAATAAATAAATAGCAAGAACAACCTCAAGGGAATAAATTTTACAGTAAATTCATAAACTTCTGAATACTTCATAGAAAAATTCATCTTTTATCAATTAACTATGATAAGGCGAGTTGTTGCTTTTGGTGACATGTGCAGCAAACTCACAAAATAACTTATTGGAAAATGTTGTGAAAATTTATTCTCACCAAATCCTTTACTTAGCCTCCACCACGAAATTAATTCCTGAGAAACTTTCTTTTCTTAAAGTAATCACTTCAGCAAATCATTAGTTTCTAACTTAGCTAAACACCCCTGGGAACTACCTAAAGTAATTTTACCAAGTCTAATTGATGCATGATATAATCTTGAGTCTAATGCAACAGGATTCAAACCCTAGACCTGGTGTGCACAGGCGACCATACTACCACTGCACCATTCCAGAGTTCAGTGGTAGCACGGTTAGCCTTCGCACACAAGGTCAAGGGTTCGAATCCCACTGGCTACTAGTGGCATAAGCGCCAAGTCCCTAAAGGCTAAGACGGGTAGGGGTTCAGAAAAACCTAGTACTGAGTGATAGTGAAGCGATGAGCAGAGAACAATTCTACAATTTGAGAGTACCTTCAGTTTGTCACCCGAAATTGAATTTAGCCAAATCACTTGCCAGTCTTTGTTCGCGCTCTACATTTATATCAAACAAATATATATCCACACTATGACAGCCGAGTGGCACATGGTGTATCTGCGCTTCAAATCTTGGGCACAGTGAAGCCAACCAATCAGGGGCTTGCCACTGGCCTCATCAGAACTTGATTATCCATGATGATATACCAAACTTTACATGGAGTAATGCGTCCAGCTGACTTGGCACATGCACTCATTTATGCAAGCTTAGCAGATATGCATTGAAAATAGCCAAGAGGTCAAGTAAGTTGCCACTAAGCTCTTTTCTCACATCAATCTGCACCAAGAAACTAATTGCAGATGGCAGAGAGAAGACCTTAGGGCTAGCCTACAATAAATTGGGGGTTGACAGAGGGGGTAGCCTATCCGTTGAGTGGGTAATCCTGCACAGTTCCCCATAATCCTTCATAAAAATGCCTACATCCAGCATGTCTGTGTAAAACACACTAAGAAGTTACTATCTCTTGATATTTTAACATCCACAGGAAACTTCCTTCAGTCTATCATTTGTGTCATTTGTGTCTACAGAAAGGGCAGGCAACCCTAAATTACTATGCTACATACAGAACAAGTTAGGACCCTTGGAAGTTGATTCAATGGGTAAGCAGGTATTGTGAAATAGGACACAGATATTCAACCATCATCAGTATTAGACTAGAAACAGTCGTTTCTAACTCACGAATAGTCCACAAAATTACCAAGTCAACTCTTCCTTTACCCATTCGTGTGCATATCGAGCAAAGCGACTAGTATTTTATGGCTATAGCAAACTTTTCTTTCCATCAGCATATGATTGACAGATAGGCGTTCCCTGTTACAAATAACTCTAGGGATCGCATATTTCTCTTCGTGAAGCCTATTTGAGTATCTTTGCTACCTGTCAGTCAAAATGAATTAAGTTGAAACACCCCCCCCCCCCCCCTCGCTTGGCAAATATCCTACGCACGCTTGTATCTGAAGGAAACAATAGGAAACCATCAAGAGTTGATGAGACTCTGGCTAAGAATAGAGTGCGATATTTGATCGCAACCAAGAATATCTGGTTGCTCAGTGGTATTGTGGTATTGAGCCGAAAAATACTAGTCCCTTTCTGGGTTTATCAGTCAGACTGCAGTTGTGCATCAGATGGGAGATACTGTGTGGTGAATATGTTGGAGTTAGAAGGGACTACGCTAGTCTACATCAGTATTAGCAATCTCCTAGCTGCAATAGGCAAGGCTGACTCGATGGAGTCTCGCTTTATGCTGCATTAATAAAACCACCAGAATCAATAACACAGCCAGAGAGAGGAAAGACATTCAAAGAGGACCAAGGCTCAACACATTTGGTTTCAAAAAATAGATTCCTATACAATCTCCTGCACCTGACCGGCCAGAACCGAAGGAACTGTCGGAATTGTTCAATCATATCATTTGCTGGGCAGGCAAGTCTAATAGTCTCTGGGCAATATTTTCAATGTACTTGTCTCTGCATATATTTTTCAGGTGGGTTGGCTAGTAATTAAAGAGACAAGGATATAGTTCATCCTTTTCATTTGTTTCTTGTGGTGAGCAGAAAGAAGGGATGTTATTGACAGGGCTGCATGCAGGACACTTTTACAATCAGTACACCGGTCTTTCCGTCCAATTTCAATACATCCACTACGCCCAAACTCTGATGTGATTATTTTCTGGACTTAAGGGGATGCGACACTAGTGCAATATACTTCACTGCGATTGATTGCAGGGTCATTTTCTCAGTGTGTCATACAGTACTGCTCTACAGTGGAGGACTGTCGAATTGCTGAAGTCTGTAGCTGCTCTTCTTTCAATGTGAAGCAGCTGAGAAATGACTGAATCATTACCCTTCAGCAATTTGACGGGCCGCAATATCAGCATCCGAATTCAACAATTTTTATTACTGCCACGAGTCTACCAAACCTAATGGATAAGGAGCTTCGACATTCAACGCCATTCAACAAGGGTAACCATAGAGTAGCTCACAACTGTGAGAAATGACCAATCAATATCCATGTGAATCTTTAGCGCTCTTGTTAGCACAGTTGGTTACGCGGCTGACTTGTAACCTACAGGGTTTCAGGTTCGAGCCTCACTCTGGTTGGCTAGCGCGAAATCCCTACCCTAAAGATTGAGACAGGTACGGATTCAGTAATTTATCAACAGCTTTGCAGTAATTTATCAACAGCTTTGCGTGGAGAGAAGAGCAGCAGCTGATGTCAGCAATTATACATATATTACAATTATCCAAGACTTATTTGTCAAGTCGTCGCTCCAGTATCAGATAGTTCGTCAACCCGAAGAAACATGAGAAAAGTTTCTACTGTTTTTGTGAAGAAATAACGTAGCGTGAACCCCTCCCCCCTTAATAAAGGGGGATGGACTTTCCAAAAAATTCCAAAAAGGGGAAGGGGGATGAAAATTTTTCTGTAGAAAGGGTGGGGATGAGCAAAAGGAAGGGGGGGGGGGAATTAGGTAAAAAGGGTGAGGATGATTGCTGAAGAAGAAGTGGTTGCAGTGTTATACTCGTGCTAGATTTTGGTATGGTATGATATTATATATATGATATAGTATAATTCATCATTTTTGTAGTTCTTGCATGAAATACGCTAAGAATTGTTCTAAATTGCATCTCAAATGCCTTTATTGCATTGTATCCTTGACCAGGAAATACTGTATTCCACAGGAAAACCTTCGCTTACGAGTATCAAATTTGCATGTATGAATGCCTGATGCACGTTGCGTGATGTTTGCGTGAATATGTGGCAGTCAACGTGCACACACCAGGACAGCATGTGCGCACGACGGGGCAAAATTTTAACAAGGGAGGGGATGCCAAAAAGGGGGGATTCAACCCCTCTGCACACTATGAATAAGCAACCACTCTCAAGTCAATAGGCAAGGTTGATCCATAAAAAAAAGAAAACAAAAAAAGTTTTAACATCAAGAAAACCGCAATGACTGAAAATAAATCATATACCTCCTACCATCCTTCGATGTCTTCCTTGCAACAAAATTAGAAACAATAAAGCAAAGGAAATGGTGGCGACAAGCTACCAGCTATGATGCATCATTCATGCTTAGCTGTCTGGTTACCTAACCAGGGGGAGCTAATTATAGAAATGTTAGTGGAATTACTTAGGCCTTCACTCCATAGCACACTCATGTATTGCGGATTGGAATCTATTCACCAATAACATGTCATCTAATCAAACTTGAATGATCCATCCCCTTCTCAATTCAAAAGAGAAATTACAGACATACTTTATTGACTCATAATTAACACTCCTATGAGGCTATCTGCAATTTCAATCACGGCTGCTTGATTTGTATGAATTTGCACATATTTTTTCTTTGTTATGTTTTTTTTCAGAGGTACGAGATATTGAACATATTTGATCTTGATGGGTATCATGCTTCCCGTTTCCTACTTCACAAATAGTTCTCCTTAGCTAGCCAACACCATTAGAGAACTAGTGTCTGCAGTTTTTAGCAGTTCAGAAGTCGCATTCATTTTAAATCACCCTATTTGTTACTTCTTTGCCCCTCAAACGCTTTCGCCATTGTTTCCCGTGGACGAGATGCATTTTTTTAATTTCTCCACTCTGTGATTCCACAGCACAACTTCAGCAGTTGCAGATTTGGTCGTCATGATATTGAATTTTTTGCGTACTTCATTTGGCAAGAAAAATAAGTTTTTGCTCTGGTTGTCAAAATGAAAGTGGCTCAGAACCAGAAGACTCAAATAATGTGTCAAAATGGCTTTGTTGTTTGGAAGTAAAATTTAATGAATCTTCGATGCCTAGATTGTAACATTCAAGCTTCAGAAGGTGAGCATCTCGTGACTCAGTTATGTCTATCAGGCTGCCCAAAACTGCAGACACAAGCTGAAAACCACAGACACATCATACAATATTTGTAATTTTGGTTTTATCTGAGGAATGGTTTGAATGGCTGGTGAATTTCCCCTCTGAAACACAACATTGTGTAGTAATTAATCTGCAGGTAACCATACATACTCATGTTCTTTCACCAGGAGTGATTTCTAAGACCTGACATTTGAGCTGCGGAAAACTGCGGACAAGACCATAGTTGTAATATGTCTCAATCCTGAAGGGTCGGTCCCTTGCCCTAGAAAAGAGATTACTCTGAGTGGACTTGCCCCTTCCTGAAAGAATTACAATATTTTCTTTTCTTTGTAAAGTGAATAAACCTTTCTGTCTATCACTTTCTTTTTCAATTATCTAAGTAAATTGTTTTGAGTGTCCTATCCTATTATTGCTGACTGTTCCTGCGTAGTTGTGTTCTTTCCCGTTCCGGCAATGGCCTAAATGACTTGATTTTGACATACTAACTTAGACTTAAGGTAGGCTAAAACCGAAAAAAAAATACCTAACACGTACCATTTTAACTGCTATTTGTAGAGGTATTTTGCCTGACGGAACAGTGTACCACCAAATGGCGCGTTCATCGTTTCGCAGTTGTTACCAAAAACAACATTGCACAGATTTTACATGTTGTGCAGTCAATAATTCGACTGGATGAATGAGACCAACACATGCGTTGTCGTTTTCGAATAGTTGAGGCAACAGTACACTGTCCTCCGCTGACATCCCCCGCAGGGACCGGGGAGAATCCTCTTCAGCGAGTGAGATTCACGCCACTTTAGCAAAACAATCCCTGACCGACATCATAGGCTGTGCCAAAATTTACAGTTGCACATAACAAGAAACAATAAAAAAAACTTGCAACTACAATCTTGGACAAAATATATCGAACAAAGGCAATAAATTATAAGGCTTTGCCAATAAATTCCTACAGCGGGCCATGTCTCGCACATATTCAACACAATAGCTTGCGAGAAATACTGCCATATACGGTTTAACATCGAGCTGCTTGGATAAGAGAGCAATAGATTGTGCAGTCAAGCGTGACGCTATCTGTGCGAGACATGGAACTAGGCCGCACACCGCACGATGTGTGTTATCGGTCTTATCTGTTATTGACAAAGGCTATTTTTCGACCAAAATTGAAAATGGACGTTTTTCATTTTTTGCTTGCAGAACCAAACACTAGTCAAAAGAGCTGAAGCCATTTATGGTGCGAAGTAGGTATCCATTCAGCTGCGAGGTGATGCTAACATTTTCCTATTCGGCTATGGAAAAACCAGCAGGTATTTTCTAATTGATCCACCTGCAAAAAAAATTAGACCATGCCCATGTTGAGACTCTAGCAAGCCTTGCACAGTGGTGCATACATCCAAAACACTGTTTCTCGAAATTTGATTAATAAAACTGTCAAACGCAATCCCACCCACGTGCCCTGATTTGCGCAGCTCTTCCCCTCGTTCAATAATCCTTTGCTTGTAGGTTGGCATTATGCTATTTTTGACGCAAATTCAAAATATATTTTGTTCAAGATAGTAGCCCTATTGTATATATTCAATAGCACATAAAGTTCCGGAATAATGTGCTATTGATATACTCTACTTCTTTATAACCATCATCATTTTGACCGCGGCTCAAATACGATAGGCATGGGCAATCATACAACCATAGCCTCGGACACGGGAACGAGGTTGAATTTATGAAAATGTCTATAGCCAAGGAAGCAGTACGACAATCATGAGTATGTTAGAAGAATATAATATCAGGCCAACAGCATACTGTGGACTGCAAACATTTACTTTTGTTCAGATTGACGGCGCAAGGATCTTGAGACGTGATCAAGCTACGATCTCGGACAAAATATAATGAGACAAAGGCTAATTTTTAGCCAAAATTCGAAACGGGCATTTTCTATTTTTTGCTCACAAGGTCGGTTAACATCGAAGAGTACTTGATTTGAGCGTTTTGAGGCTCTTTTATCAAAGTTGCGATGTTTTCATTTTCGTAGGCGTACTCAATGAAAATGACTTCCTGTTCGTAGGTGAACAAGAAAAATCCTTGAAGTTGGTACCATAAGTGGCCTCAATGACTACAATCTGAATCCTATTTCTTTTTTAGAAAAGAGCGGTCTTTCTTCCGGATTTTCTGTTGGGGATAGCCTGAGAATAAAAAATACAGATTCGGCACCACATCCCCGTTAGGACTGAGAAGAAAAAATAGCTATGGGTGTCGCAGGGTTAGAGCAGAAATGTGCTGCTCCCATATTCCCGATCAAAGTAATTGAACGAAGCATTTGATCCACCATACCAATTGGATTCTCCTGCCCTATGCAAAAAGCGCGAGGTGAAAGGTTCCACTCATGACATGCACGAGATGCAGTTGAAAATGCTCAATTTCCATAAAAACATCCAAATTACTAGCCGGCTGACAGACTCTTCAAGATTCAATCTCGTTCAAGACAAGTTGAAACAAAGCCTGGTCTGTGGATGCAGAAGATTATCATATTACCAATTGCAAGATATATGTCGCAAGTTGGGGGCTACAGAAAGAGGTCCAAGTTGCTGATCGTCAGCCATGAGTAGTACAATAAGTCTTTTCTCAGTAAAAACCACTATTTGCGCGATATTCCAGGAGCTTTTGATTGCTTTTCGAATCTATCAGCATGTGATCTTCCATATCGTTGACAAGACGTCGTTCCTTACAAATCTCGTACATGCAGTTAAGGGAAAGCATCGCAATCATCAAACATTTTCAATTTGTCATTCTGTTTAATCAACTGGACTACACCTTTTTTTTTATAAACAAAACTGAAAATAAACAACCGCCCCGAAAAAAGGTCAAAATTTAAGCAACTTTTAAACAACTAACATGGGGCGAATTTAACTTCTGCAATTAAACAGCTCCATCTGATTGCAAAGATTTTGTAAAAACGTTCAATCAACGCAAAACTAAATGAACTATATATCTCCACTTTCAATGTCAGCATCTACCGTGAAGGGGATAAATTTTTGTGCGCATTAATTTTTGCTCGTCCAATTTTCAAGGCATTTTGCGTGGATTTATTTTTGCGAATCAGAGATTTGCAGAAAAAAATGTACGGAAGCAATATAGCAAATGCACATCAACGAAAGAAAAAAGGCAGTTATCATCATGTGAACGGAGGGAAAGACAGAGTCCGAGCACATTGTTATGGATTAAAGATCGAAAAATTAGTAGTGTTTGCTTTTGGTCAGGCTGAGACTTTAATATGATAAGTTTTGCGTGGAATTAATTTTGCAAATTTAGCAAAAAATTGCAAAAGTCGCAAAAATTAATCCATGCAAAAAAAATCCCTTTAAGGTAAGCAAGGACGAAGTTACGATTGCATCTGCCGTGCACCTGAGTTGTCACTACAGGCGATAAAGTTAGACAACTGTTAAACAAATTTTGGGGCAATTTTTAGTAATTTATCAAACAACATTTTGGGGCGAAATGAAAAATCTGGGATGTTTATAAGAAAACGTGTACACTACCCTTAGGTAATTAATTTTTGCGGAATTAATTATTGCGGAATTAATTTTTGCGGAACTAATTTTTGCGAATTTGTGTACTTT
>JAOBRC010716005.1:0-10381 GCA_027575255.1 Scolionema suvaense | reverse complement strand
GGGGGTGGTTGGACGGAGGTGACGACAGCCATGACCAAACCTTTGTCAAACCCTTTTAAAGCAATTTGCCGGTCAAAAGCGATTGTTGGCATGGTAATAGAGCCTTCAGAAACATTACTATACACTTGCTAAACGTTAGGTAATCTACAATCTGCCACAAAAAAAGGCTCCCAGGTTGCTCGTGGAAAAGATTACGTCATCATATTTGACATCAGACTTCTCCTTTGTTTTAGTGAATAACTTTTAACAAACAGTAAACCATTCACTATTTTCGGGAGACAACCCAAATTTGTTCTAATGTATTTCTGAGTGTTATGTTTTGCACATTAGGTGATTTGCACACATTTAATGAGCCAAAGAGGTGTTTGGATGCCGTCCCAGACTCATTGTTCATCCAATTGGCCCAGTAAGACACCCACCGTCTCATGTTATTTTTGGTGTATCATAACCAGCTGACATTGGCGACGTATGGTTTACGCGTTTCAGTGGCAGCCTGTTAATCCATTGATATCAAGCACAAAACATTCATTGAAGTTCTCATGCTCTTTCATGACGGTGCTTGAATTGTGGCGGTACACAGCTAGAATAAACAAGTATTGGCTTCCAAAGGCCTAGCCCTCCGGAAAGTTTTTTTGGTTAGTGATGGCACCCCTGAAAATTTTCAAATTACGGTTTCATATTCTTGTCAATATCAGCGATAGCTTTTGCAAATCCCGTCGATGAGCAAGAACTTTATCCTCCCTGTTTTGTATGAAAAGGACAAACTGTTCTGGCTGTAAGCATTGTTTGAATAAATTCAAGATTTCCAAAGATTTTGTTTCGGTGAATTCACCTACCTTATCTGTTAAAATGCAACAAAGCTTCGACATATTGACATTACGCTAGTTTTAACAGAGTAATCTTTCGTAGCGTTGTCGCCCTGGGACATAAGATCGGGGAGTTGAATCCACTGCTACTACTACTGCAGCAGTACATGCAATCCATAAGGCAAGTAGGGCTTGTCAATGAAACCTGAAATCCTGGTCAGATATCTTGGCACGCATGGGCGTTTTTGAAATGTAACGTTCAATGAATAAATGAGAATTGAGCCGCATCACGGTTACCTGGGGACCAAATATTGTGCGCCGTATAGAGGGGCCGGTTGCTCTGATCTCTGTGCTATGCAACAGCGTAGCACAGCGAATAGGCAGCAGACCCGCTATGCGAAGGTAGAGCAGCTGTTTTCAGTTAACATCACGGAGGAAGGGTAGGTTTTGCTTGAGAGACTTAAAGGGGAACAATGGTCAAAAATGAAATTTTAACAAATGAAAGAGCTCAACAAAATGTGACACACAGTTTTTATTTCATGACAAAAGCTTGTATAGTTCCGGAGATATTTAGTCCCAAAGTCCAGCAGCTACCATCTGGCCACTAATTATGCATGATGTCACTGGTGTCACATTCAAATTATCTCAACTTTGTTTCCAAAATACTCCACATTGGATTATTGCAAAGGGTTGTCTCTTTCATTTCATCATAAACCTAAGCGATATGTTTAAGACCCAATAAAGAAGATAACATAAGGTTTTGAGTAACTAAGGAAATAGGAATGCTTAGCAAAGGACTCCGATGACATCATGAAAAATCAAGATGGTAGCTGCTTGACTTCGAGAGCAAATATCTACAGAACTAAGCAAGCTTTTGTTGTGAAGTTGATGGGAAATCTCATGTTTTATTGTGCTCTATCATGTGTTAAAATTTCATTTTTGACCATTGTTCCTCTTTAATACAATCTTGTACAAAATATATTGGCACTTGGATCGAATTCAAGCAAAGTCTAATTATTCACCTCCTCCCCCGGAAACAATGATGTAAAAATATCTTTCTGGCTTGACGACTGGGTTCAGAAGGTGACGGGAGTCAGAAAGGTAAGGTAGTCAGTTTAATGTCAATGTACAAGTACTCTGGTAATGTGGCCAAATATTTTGTCCGTGATTGTCTTTGTTGGCTATAGAGATGGGCTACTTAAAAAGACTGAAAGAGGAACATGCCCTTTTGATAAATCAATAAGCTTGGAATAAGTCTGGAAACTATTAACTTAAAATACTGTATTATGCACATATGTAGACAAACAACCTGGCGTCATGGCCAAGTACAATCCTAACCTATGACAGCATCAATCTACTTGCGCTTCCTGTATCACGACTTAGGACTTAGAGGGGAAGCTCTGATGCGCAAACTGCGAGAAAGGGGGTTTCCACCTTACTCAAGGAGGTCTATTTTACGCCATGCCAAGAAGCCTGTCTTTGATGACACACCTGACCAGAGCAGCAAGGGACGTCCAAGAAGTTGTCAGAGTGGGAGGAGAGGAGGGTGGTCTCTGCATTTTTAGTCTGCATGAGCAGCACAGTGACTTTTCCTAACAGCATGTTCAAGAAGAAGGTGGGCTGCAAAACGGAGCTATCAGTAATCGTACACTGTGCAAATGCCTGAACAGGCATGAATATAGATACTTATGATGTAGGAAGAAGGGTCTGTTGACCAAGGAAGATTTGGTAGCACGTTTGAAGTTTGAAAGGCGATGTAAGCGCTTTCCAAGTTGCTTTTGGCAGACTGGATTATCCTTTTATCTGGATGGCACGGGCTGGGTTCATAAGCGCAACCCCAGCAATCATGCTGCCACATTTCGAACACAGACATGGAGGAAAGGTGGGGAAGGCCTTAAGATTGATTTTACAGCGAAGGGCAAAAAGAAGGTGTCGCTTGAAAGATGGCGAATTTCATGGCAGCCATTGCACACGGGAAAGGGGTTGTTCCAGCCATACCATATTCAGGCAACATCAATGGAGAAAAGTTTGCTGGTATCATCAACTGTCACTTTCCGGATCTATTTGACCACTCAGCCAATGCTCATAACCGTGTTTTCTTGCAAGATGGCTGCCCGTCCCAAAATAGTGCTTTTGCTAGACAGGCTTTGGGCAGAGCGAAAGCATGATCGTTTCCCATCCCAGCTCAACCCCAGACTGTAATCCGATAGAGAACTTTTTCCACCTTGAGGGGAAAAGTTGAAAAGAGATACCCTGCAGAACACGATTGCATAAGAGAGTCTGCATGAATTTCAGGAACGTTGCAAGAGGACTTTGTTGGATTTCTCGACGCGTATAATTGATCGGACAATAGAGTCCATGCTAAAGCGAATGGATGCCATCATAAAAAATCAGGGACAGAGAATTAAGTACTAGCCAAGATACTACTTTGTCACTTATTGGTAATCAGCTTGTCTGCGCATTTTTTGAGGTGATGCTTTTCAGCGGATAAATTATATGCTTTGTGTAGGACTGAGGGACAATGCCACAGTACCAACATCAGGATTGCAAGTGCTTTTAGTGTCAGAAGCGCAACTCTTTTACCATTGTGCTGCGGTGCACGGTGGGTGCTAACCTTTGGAAATATTTAAGGGTATCAGTGTTGGTTTTTCCTCTTAATTTTTGGACGGTGGGCGCCCACCATCGGAAATGATAATAGACTTAATAATGATCTATCTTCTTAGTTTGGAAATGATAAAAGATTTAAATAATGGTCTATCTTCTTAGCTTTTAACGGTGGGCGCCCTCCGTCAGACATATCAAAAGACATAGCCAAATATTGACCTGTATATATAGGGGAAAGAAGGGAGCAAGTCGAAAAGCGACATTGAACCACAATGTTGAGTTTTGTAACCGTCAATAATATTGCCTGTTTGTGACTATGGTAGCTTCATAAGTATGGCTCTTTTGTACAGTCCTTGATTTTTTGGTTTTAATATGCTAGTTGTAGTAGATAGAATTGATAATACAGGGCCACAGACGTGGCCTGAGCGTCTTTTTTCTTTTTTTTATCTTAGGCTAGGGTAGCTATTTTAGGTAGATATAAGTAGGTGGATGAAATCAAATCGCCATTGAAGTCCCCAAATAGATAAAAGAACATGGTGGATGCATGGTCTGGCTAGCCTAACTTGCGTACGGCCGGCTGAAATTAGATGAGTTAGGCCTAAGGCAGGGGTCGGTGATACATTTAGGGGTAAGTAAGGTCTAAAGACGCAATAAAATGAAATCACTTGCTTGAAAACCCAAACAGCAAAAACCTTAAAGTACTAAACTACAGAGTATTAATTCATCAAACATGAACAAGTCGCTGTAGTTTGCGGATTCTAATTCTAGCACTAATAAGACGGCAAAAACATACCATGATATTGCTTCGACATCTTGCTCCTCATTACATAACACAGACACAAAGTATGAGGTAGGGTAGTCTGCCTGCATATGTATTCGTCTTTGAATCATATATCTTTTGCTTGTTCTTCCTTTGCCCTTTGGAACACGTGGTCTTTGCTTGGCAGATGTCTTACATTGTCCCTACTTGGACCAAAGAACCCACTGACCTACTGACAATCCATTGACACCCCAACTGACAACCCAACGCACTGACGACCCACCCACTGACAACCCAACCCACTGACAACCCATTGTCCCTACTGGGACCAAACCAGTGTCCAAACAAGAACTACTGGACCAAGGCCACTCTATGGCCGAGGTTCATGCCTTACGCCTCAAATGTCATAAATGTAACAGTCGACTGCGCTCAAATCATGTACCAATCCAATGTTCCCATTGTCTCAACCAATTTCACCAACGTTGCGCTGAGGGACACCAAAGGGACACATACTGGAAATGTCCAACTTGCAAATCTCGAATGGCTCCAACCCCTGCAATAGATGACCAATTCTCGGAACGTACCCAGATCTCACAGCCTAACACAATATATGCTAGATCAGCTCACACCCTCATGCAATGGAATGCCGACGGCATCCGTCCGAAACTAAGCGAATTCCACCAAGTCCTCGCTGACTCTCCGGTGGACATTGTAGTCCTCCAAGAATCTAAACTCAAAACCACTGACCCCACACCTAATGTGGACGGTTACGCTACTGTCCGTACCGATAGAGCAGCCAAAAACAAAGGTGGGGTCTGCTCACCTTTATTCACACCGATCTTACATTTATCGTTCAAAAACAGGCATATCACGGGGACTAGAAACTCAAACAATCAAAGTTCAACGTTCCTCGGAATCATGGGTGACACTCACTAACGTTTATCTGCCTAATACAAAAACCCATGCAAATCAATTCGTTCCGTCATTAATTCCGACTGGCCCCAACACTATAATCCTTGGTGATCTCAACGCACATTCACCTATGTGGGACCATCTCCAACCTACTGATGCAAGGGGCACCGAAATCGAGACATGGATCCTTGACCACGACCTATCTGTACTCAATGATGGATCACCCACCCGACACAGTAGGATTACTGGAAATGATAGCTCTCCTGACCTCTGCCTCGCTAGGAGCCGATGTTCAAATCGTGTTACTTGGCAGATTTCGGATCAGATCGGCTCCTCTGACCACTTACCTATTCATCTCACTCTTCGAAGTAGCACGTCTTACCGGCCCATTCTACCTAGGGCATCTAAGTGGCGAGATAAAGGCGCTGATTGGACCTCCTTCGCTGAAGAGGTTGAAGAGGTATCTTCATTCACGCCGGAACCTAATCTCACTCATCGTCTCACACGGTTTAACCAAACCCTAACACAATCGGCCTCGGTCCATGTCAGGAAATGCAAACCATCTAAGAAAACGGAAAGCTGGATGACTCCACCAGTAAAAGGACTCATAAAACATCGGAATAAACTTCGCAAAACAGTATCATCAAACCGCAAAGAATGGATTGATGCATGTCAGGCCGCAAACGAAGCAATCCGTAGCGCGAAACAAGATAGCTGGCGAGACTTCCTTGATAGTGTTACATCTGACCAAGATGAGACACGTATGTGGAACTTTGTTAAGTCCCTAAACGGAAGCCCTGCCACGAACTCCCCTAATGAACTCACTGACCCAAAGGCCAAAGCCAATGCATTCGTCCAACACTATGCCTCCGTTTGCTCGCATCGCCTATCTCAAGATGAACGAGCCTTCACCACTCGGTGCTCAAATAAATAGATTCTCCCTCAGTATCCACTGACGGTTGTACGCCATTCACATCCGTTGACTTAAAATGTGCAATCAAGAAAATGCGTCGCCGGGGCGCCCCAGGATCAGAGGATATCCCTCCTTCTTTCCTAAAAGCTCTCGGTCCCCTTGCACTACAGGAATTATTGGACATCTTTAACAAATCTTTTCTCCATGCTTCTTTACCTCATGTCTGGCGAACAGCCATCAATATCCCCTTACTCAAAGCAGGGAAAAGCGCTAGTGACCTCGCGTCCTACTGCCCCATCAGCCTCACGTCCTGTGTGGTGAAGGGGTTCGAACGGGTCCTGGCCGACAGGCTGTACTTTCTTGTGGAATCACAGTTGTGGTTCTCCGTGCTCCAAGCCGGTTTTCGCAAGGGCCAATCCTGCGAAAACCAAATCCTCAGGATGGTGCAAGCAATTGAAGATGGGTTCCAGTCACGCCCACTTCAACGATCCGGGCGGGCACTCCTAGACTTTAGTGAAGCCTATGACACGGTCTGTAGGGCAAAGCTCCTTCCACAAATGATGGACGTCGGTGCAACCCTCCAGACCATCCGATGGCTACGTGCATTTCTAACTGATCGTGAAGCCCAAGTTCGCCTATCTGCCACTATCAGCTAAAGCCGGCACTATCCAGCAAGGTCTACCACAAGGCTCGATCATAGCTCCTCTTCTGTTTCTTTTCTATATAAACGCTCTTACTCCATAACTGCCCCCTGGCCTCACCACTGCCATGTTTACTGACGATGTGTCCTTACTGGCCACATCTCGTGATCGCCAACTGGCAGCCCAAAGTGTTCAGGAAGGAATAGACGTACTCGTAGAATGGAACCATGTTTGGAAGCTGTCTCTCAATGCGTCTAAAAGTGAATCCTCTACATCCTCCACATGAAACAATGACGGAAAATGGGAGGCAAACCTTTACGTTGACGGTACCCCCACCGCCCATAATGCTCATCCTCGTCTTCTTGGGGTTATCCTCGACAGAGATCTCACTTCAATGCTAATGTGGATCACATCACATCCGAAGTCCTCAGAAGGATAAACGTCCTTCGCATGGTATCTCACACGGAATGGGTATGGCGCAAACTTGATTTGCGAAGGCTCACATATGCATATATCCACTCAGTCCTCACGAACGCCGGGCCACTCTGGCAACTGTGGCTTTCTCAATCCGCTATAGACAAAATTGAGCGTACACTAAACAATGCACTCCGTCTAGTTATTGGCCAGATTCAATCCACCGCAGTGGAGGCCCTTCATATTGAATCGGGCATTCCGTCTTTTACCACAAATCGCCTCCGTCATACTCTCCTATCCCTGGAGAAGGCATTATGTCAAGCCCCGGACCATCCGGCGGCCACTACATATCATATCGACGCTCAAAACCGCCTGCCAAACCGGACCCACTGGCGGTCCCTCGCCACCTTACTAATCACATAAATCCCACCAGAAGCTCACAATCGACAACCGTTCCTCTTCTTCTCCGCTCCTCCATGGTCTTCGGAAGATGATGATACCATCACCATCTCCACTACCGACTGCGCCAGCAAAACCTCTTCAACACAGGACCAGTTGTCCTCCTCACTACAAGTCATCAGGAACCATGAACCTGATATCACTATCTATACTGACGGATCTGCGACCGGTGGCATCTCTGACGGAGGTGCGGCTGCGGTAGTTACACACCGTGATCCGGAGGATCCGATCCTCATTGAGACTCTTAGATGTGAGGGACAAAGATTCACCTCTTCCTATGAAGAAGAACTGCGGCCCTATAACTTGCGATCTCATGGATCAAAGCAAGTACCGTCCCTCTGACATATCACATCCTCACATGCTTTGATAGCCATGCAATATGCACCGCTATCCACTCATATAATCCTTCTCTATCCTCACTGATCTCCAAAATTCGCGTTTTCCCACAACGCATCACCATACAGTGGGTGCCAGGCCACTCCGGCCCTCCGGGAAATGAAATGGCTGATGCTGCTGTCAAGGAAGCTACTATCTTGCCACAGCCTTCCCCATTGATCTCTTTCCAAGCAGTCTCGTCTCTTATAAAAATCAACATCTATCAACCGCCCCCAACTCACCCACGTCTAACGTAAACATTTATTCCATGGTCAAAGACAAATGTTGTACCAATCGCACGGATGAGACGACACTCGCTCGACTAAGGTCGGGTCATCATCCTTCCTTCCTTAACATTGCCAACCGGATGTGGAACGAGCCAGACGCGGACTCAGCATGCCCAGACTGTAACGAGAGTTAACACACCTTCGAACACTGGCTACTGTCATGCTCCGCCCATGCTGAAACTCGATATCGACTGCTTGGAGATGATCAAGGGGATCTCTCTTGGCTCTCCTCGCAACCTGAGAAGATCTTAGCGTACGCTAAGAAGACATTCCATCGAAAAAACAACAACAAAACATGTCCTACAGTCTCATATGATTATGGGCAGTTTTAGCCACTTGTGAATAGTGTTGCCTTATGCAAATGGAAACATTTTGGCTCTGACTTTGGTGATGTTTACGGTGTTGTACAGTTGTGCTGCAAAAGTCTTCCTTTATTGTGGTAATTCATGGAGTTCATACGAGTTTTTGTAGCTTAAAAGAAATGTTTTGCTTTGTTGGTGGGGAATGCAGCTGTTCAAGACAATGCTCTTTGCCCTTTTTGTGCCTTTTGTTTCTCCAGGACTGCCATCATGCATATTGTCTCAGTTTTTCATATTGTAATTGTCAAGTTGTACAATAACTTTGGCACTGCATATATTTCTTGTTACAAAGCCGCATAGTGTGCAGAGGAGTCCCATCCCCCCCTTTTTGCCATCCCCCCATTTGAAAATTTTGATCTCGCCTCCCACTTTTTGCGGCTTTTCCGGCTGCATGAAAATTTCGCATTTTCCATTGTATACAGAGAGGTCTCATTCCGTTTCAAGAAAGACTAAACTGCCATAAAGTGATTTTAGAACAATGTTTATGAAAACACTAACAAATGTTTTAGACCTGTTCACAGATGAACATATGTTTGTAATCCCCCCTCCCTTTTTACGGCATCCTCCCCTTTTGGCCATCCCCCCTTCTAACAAAAAATTTGTTATCCGCCCCCCTTTTGGGCTTTTTTCCAAAACTCCATCCCCCCCTTAAGAAAGGAGGGGGGTTCGCACTATGAAAGCCATGCTGCAAAAGTCTTGGAATACAATCCCGGAGAAAATATATTGGCACTTGGATCGAAATCAAGCAAATTGTAATTATTTCCCATATCTTTCTGGCTTGCTGACTGTGTGCCATGAAAGCATCATTGTCATTGTTCAGAGGGGGGGGGGAGTCAGAAAGGCAAGGTAGTCAATTTAATGTCAATGTACAAGTATTCTGGTAATGTGGCCAAATATTTTGTCCGTGATTGTAGTTTATGACTTTGGTAAAATAATGTTTTGGCATACCTGCATGGCGTTATGGGTACGGCTTGTTTTGGGGCGTAGCTTGGGATTTTTCAATTTTGCAGGTAATTTTGAGGACAAAGGGGTTGGAATTCGGTCTACTATCGTAAATTGCTACAAACTGCACATAGTGAAAAACCAATTTCTTATTTTGGCTGAAAAAGGCCTTTTTTGCCAAATATTTTGCTCAGGATTGTGGAGTGACAGTGAAGCGATGAGAAGAGAGCGAATTCTTAATTACTAACTATAATCAACTTACTGCATTCTAGTCAGAATTCTTTATTGTTGATTGTTAATTGCTACTGTTCAAAATTGCTTATTCAAGATAACTTTGGAAACCTCAAAAACAGCATGGTAATACATACGTTGGTTCTAAGTATCGTTAGTGGTGATACATGTCAACAAGTGATTTCCAAGGCATCAGCGGGTCACAATGTCAGCATTACAGATCTCAAGGTAAAGACCAGCGTGGTTGGGCCCCTGTACATTTTGGATATAATAGTGCAACAGTAAAAATATGAGAAGATACAACCAGTGAATAAAATTATTAACTTCAGTGTAGATTAGTAGATTTCTAGCATCTTATCGGGCCATTTACATTGATCAATAATTGTGTAATCAGTCTTCTCTCTCTTGCTAGTGGTATGGAAGGAAAACCTGAGTTTATTCAGCATGTTTTGAGGCACAACAGAACTGACCTATGTTTTCTATATTGGTATTACCTCTTCGCTATGACTGTAGAAAGTGGCGAGAAATACTTTTTTGAGGATCTGGCTATGAAACGAGTGAGTTAAGCATCATGGTATCATTAAACAGGGAGCCTGAGTTTACGGTATGTACAGAGCTGGATTTGACATGCTACTGTTGATACTTCATGTTTACTATGGGATGCCAACCCCCCCCAGC
>JAOBRC010715894.1:0-10381 GCA_027575255.1 Scolionema suvaense | reverse complement strand
CATGCCGTATCTTGGTATATGGGAGTACCCCCCCCCCCCCCGGGGACTCTCCTACTATTGATCTTCAGTTGTATGTCGCTTAAATGTAGGTTCGACTTGGTCCTGTACATTTCCTCACTACCTTGTCTTTATTTGAGACCCAAAGAGCCTGCCATCGTAGATAGTGAGAATCCAAATCATTGGTCATAGTATTAATGAGTCCTGCTTCGCATAATGCTTGTCGTTCTTTGTAGCCCAGGATGCAGCCAGCACGGTTCGGTGACAGTTGCTCACCCGACAGATGCTCACTCGGACTGTTTCTCACCGACACTTGATCAGGGGACACTTGACCACTGTGATCCACAGTCAAATTTTGTCAGTTTGTTGATACATAGAATATGCATGACCAGAATCAATTTATAGACCACATGTGACTCACTTTCTGCAGAGCCATATATTGTCACTCTTTGTACATGAGTTCATCAGGTTTGAATTTTGAAAAAGTGGGGAATATCTGATGTAGGAATTTGCAGAGAGATGCATTTGTCAACTTTTGTCTCCTGGTGTACACTCTTTCTTATAGGAACAAGAAAATCAGAGCTGCGGCTCTCAATTGAACAACAAAGAAGCGTGAAATACAGAAAATGTTATCTGGAATACAAATTATAGTTTTATGTTAGGAGAAAACATTTGCTATCCTAGGAATGATGATCAAGCTTGAACATAGTTGGAGTGGAGCTGATTAGGAACACGAACTACTGCAAGGGTCCCAAAGGCAAGCAGTTCTACACCGGTACAAAATTACTAAAGTAATGTGAGATAATTTCAGCTTCGAAACTTTCAAAGATTGAATGCGTTAATATTGTAACACGACATCGGTCAGTATGCGTAAAACAGACCTCAAATCATGTTTCTGTTAGCTCATATGGACTATGGAAGCATGGAAAAATGATGAGCTTAGAAATATAATGCACAACAAATAAAGTAACACAACTCAGAAATAAGAAAAAAAGACCGTTGCAGTTCCATTCATTTCTACGCCATAAAACACAACTGCCATCGCTATAACTTTAGAAAGATGTGTACAATGTTTTTGTTAGCCATTTCTGGTCCAGAAAATATATGCTATAAGTATCTTTAGTGATAATAAGCAAATCTATATAGCAGGTCGTCAAAGCACTTCAGTTTTAGCATCTGCGGAACTAAGTATGTAATGCTAAATAAATCAGAGCGGCTTATGGTAATCCACGGAACTGAACAAAATGAGATTTCACGGAATCAAAACGATGCCGGGAGAAACATTGCGGATCGCATTGTATGAACAGGATTCCGATAGTTGAGTTCAATAAAATATAAAATTGTGTACCATATTACGGTAACATGTTTTGTTCAACAACATTTTATGTGGACGTTTCGGAAAAATGCTTCCCAAATATTAAAAGGTTTACTAAATACTTTTTCCTCATCAGTCTGTAAAGTACAAAGTGCGACAGACAAGAACACGTGCAATCGGAAAAACTTTAGGCTGCGTTTACATGAAAGACGGGATGAGTTTCTTCCCGGGATGAGATTGGTCCCAGGACGAGTTTGCGTTTTGTTTACATAGGCTCACTCATCCCGGGACGAGGTCATCAATCTGACCTCGGGATGGACCATTTTCAATTAATGGTCTGACCCGAGATGAGAGCGATGACGAACACAATTAGCATTCGCGCGTGAGGTTTGTACTACGCAGAGGTGATATGCTGGGGCTACTTAAAAAATAGAAGCAAGCAAACATTGAATACGTGCTAAGAGTCGTAATGAGCTTGGCGTCCATAATAGTAGAATGTTTTCGTTCAAGAAATTGGTTATTTTGCTTTAAATATCATGCTTGCGGAGATTCGCTGAAGAAAAATTTGGTTCTCACAGGCCGTCATGGCTGCAGTTCGAATAATCGTAGTTAATATAAATATAGTTATATAACAAAATTAAATAACGCCACTTAGTCCTATTTGCGCCGGGTCTCTTGCACCACATGTTTTCGCTAGGGAGTGGAATACAATCCTCCTTACCCCCACCGACAAAAGAATAGAAAAAGTGTACAACTTTTGCGCAACGGAAACTTGTGCAGATATAGAAAGCGAGACAAGAGTCTGCTAAAAGTTCAAATTTTGCTTACGTCAGCAGCTTGAAATCTTCACCAATAGAAGCGAAATTTTGAAACGAATTCCCAACGTTTTACAAGACCATGAACTCTGAACGATTATAGCTTGTTTTCAAGTTTATTCTAAATTGATTTAAACTGGACTGTAACGAGTATTTTTGGATTTGGGGGCAGGATACAAACTGCAGGACCCCACTTGTGACGGCCCTTCTCTAAATAACAGTTACTCTCCATTAGAAAAGAGTATTGAGGTGCTTTTTACCATCTTCATAGCATTTAGCAACTAAAAATTGAAATTTGACCCAGGTACCAGCTAAAAAAGCTGAAAAAAGATTTGGGTTGATCAATCAGCAACATAAATTATTACCCACTTCTTTTTACACCATGTCCTTCCATACAGTCAAATGCAAGAAGCATTACTATTTAGGTTCAATTCATTAAGCACAATTCATTGGATATTTCCATTGATGCTCACGCTGGCATTATTCTCATCCCGGGATGACTCGCACATTGGTATTCACATGGTAGTTTAGCTCCAATCTCACCCCGGGATGAAATCTCGTCCCTGTGCTGACAGCCAGGATGAACTCATCCCGGGTGAGATCTTGTCCCTGCCGAGATCATGTAAACACTACAAGAGCTCAGACCAGTAGCAGGGGTGAAATGTCGACCCGGGATGAGATGTCCATGTAAATGCAGTTTTAGACAAGGGTCAAACCTATTTTGTGTTGGAAACGAGGCTGTTTTCGATTGTCTGATTAGTGATTCGTTGATCACAATTTCAATCTCGTTTTTAATTGGTCATGAACGAGCAATCAATGTTTTTCTTTCTTTCTAAACAATAACCAGGTTTGGATTGCCTGGCCTTCTTAAACAGGAACTGGAGCAATAAGTCACAAGAAGTTAAAAGAGATTTCGTGGATATACTTGTTGTTGGGCCCAAGTCAATCGCCGAAGTATCAACCTCCTCCGTCATCAATGATGAAACTGTAGATTGGAACAACCGTAGCCCTTAAAGCAATATACCGGTCTAAAATCATTTTCGTGGTGGTGATAGAGCCTTCAAAAGCATGACTGCAGCTTTTTATTTCATGAAAAAAGCTGTTGTAATTTCCGAGGTATCTGCTTTCAAAGTTATCGGAGAAATTTGGCTTGCTACCATTTTGCTTCTCAACGGTAATTATGTATGACGCATGGTCAGGCCAAGTGAAATTATCTCATCTTACTTGTTAAATTACTACTCATTGAACAGATGTATGAATCTAAATTTTGCTTAATCTCGAAGAGGGATGTAATATGTTGCTCATAGCTTTATGAGGAATCCTCATAATGGTCAGTTACTAAGGAACACCATAGACCTTAGAAACGGTCTTATATAAAACGTCACTTATTAGCAAAATTGAGAATTATAGGCCCTGTGGAAAATATCAAACTTTAAAGTAACATTGCGGAGGAACCACTGAAGTTTTTTTTGTTCAAATAAAAACAAGTGTTCATGTTTTTGCAAGATCTACCACCATGTGGAATATGGTTTTAGAGCGGTATATTGCTTTAAAAGCAAGCATAACTGTGTACAACTGGTATCTTGGAAATTGTGGAAACTATGCATCAGCAGGTTCGTTTTCTGCTGGATGAAGAAATGAAATACTGAACTTTGTTACGATTTAATAAATTGAGTTGGTGTAGGGAAGCAGTTTTTTACAACTTATTAACGGTTAACACAGCACGCCTTTTTGACTACTTCAACAAAGCAAGGGGGTGGAAATTTGAACCACTTATTATTGCCCATAAGTGAGAGAGAACGTCCAAAATTTTGTTCCGCAGGTGGTCTGGTCTGCAAATTCCACGCATTTGAAATTTTCAGAGCGGCAACGCGGTTTTTCATAGGAACCAATATAAAAAGTTTTGATTTGGCGGCTGAAACTTTCAACGATCTAATTCATGTTAAATATTCTCTTATAAGATGCGATTTACATTTACCTGTTCTCTCATGGATGGTAGCGAAGGTTTGAAGTCAAAAGATGACAGGTTTCAAGCAGGAATGCTTTGTTCGGCATGCATCTGCTCCACGCAGTGTGGTTTAACCACTGTAAACATTGCTGCGAGGGCTTGTTAGGGTATCAGTTAATCTTTTTATCCACTATGTTTTAGCTCTCTGCAGTGTAATTCCAGGAAATTCACGTCTGTTCCAGGAATTATCATTTGAACTATCCCATGAAATCTCATTCCGTTCCTTTCCGTGGGTTACCATAAACCATCGGAACAACATTCGAAATTGACTAATGATATATTCGAAATCAAAACAACTTCCGGGTTAGGTGAGCAAGTGTCACAGTGAGCAAATGTCACAGTGAGCAAATGTCACAGTGAGCAAATGTCACAGTGAGCAAATGTCACAGTGAGCAAATGTCACAGTGAGCAAATCTCACAGTGAGCAAATGTCACAGTGAGCAAATGTTGCATGCGCGTGTACGTGATTGAGCAAATGTCTGGTGGGTAATTCTCGGCGAGCAACAGTCCCAGCGAGCACCTGTCGAGTGAGCATCTGTTCGGATACAAGCCAGCACACATAATATAGTATTGCATACTACTCTTTTCAATACGATGAAGTTCAGCCAAAGCACTCAAAAGTCAAGACTTGTTTGTAGAAAAGACTGCAGCTTTCTGAGTTAATTTGTTGACATCAATTCTTCTAAGACCCACATTCCAAGAGCAAACCATACCAGAATAAACCTTTGTTGCTAGTTTGGGTCCAAAGAAATAAAAAACGCACCCCTTTTTTAATAAAACACGAGCCTCGATTATGCCGAAAAATTAAGAGCAAACATAGTACGAGCTAAATCACAACCGACAAGAACAGCAACACAATTTTATAGTAAAGATGATCTGATGTGATAAAGCTATGACTTTATGAGGATGAAGTCGAATATTGATAATTCTTTTTATTTTGATGGACCATCCGTTTACTAGGAAAACACCTCTAAGCAAGAGATGGACACACTTTAAGCCAGAGTTGTCCTTGGTCATTAAACAAACTATAAGAACAATCGAGACAAAAAATCAACAAAATACATGGAACTAGCATCGAATAACAAAGAGTGTGGAAAAACAGAGAAGGCCTTAGTCTATGTCGTACAATGCTGTATTCACTTACAAAATATTCTCAACGTTCAGCATGTCTTCAACCTCGAAGAGACTGTTGCATATTGTGGAGGGTAAGACTCAATCCAATCAACCAACCCATAAGAATTACATTTTACTTTTCGCAAGCAGTGGCATGTAACAAACAAATTTCTTGCAATAACGTGCATTGCCATAGCCACATTCACACAAGCAGACGTGATCCATAAACTCATGAAATAACGTTGAATCTCGGCTCAGATGGAAACCAGTTTGACGTCCGCTGACATTATTTCAACGTTGAAGAAACCTAATTTTAACCTTCTTAGGTTATTTGTACGTTCATTTAAAGTAATTGCAACCAATTAAGAGAGGATGGATTACATGCAGGATCAAATTTGCGTTTTGAACGTAGGACTCATTCGGCAAAAGATAGTAAAAACCAGCTGAAAACAATAAATGGAATAAGACAGATCAGTCGGATGTTTTATTTCGAAAACAGCTCTGAATTTACTGTTGAATGTATGTAATCAGTTCTGCAAAAAAAGTCTCAAATATTAGCTAACAAACAGAACATATCTTGCAGGTAATATCTTTTTCTGCTTTCCTTTGCTTGATTTCTTTTTATTATGCTTTTATCGACGTGGTGAGACATGTTGCTTCGTAAATTCAATAAACTCCCATCTCGTTCATAGGCTTTCTGTCTTGATCGTGCTTTCAGACTCTGGTCCGTTCCAGGAACTTCCATAAAGCTTTTTCTGCATTATAAACAAAAAATTAACAAAGGGCAAAAAGACGTTTAACCTTATTCCGTATTGGGTCATTTTGATCTTTGTACGTATGGGGGGGGTTGATTCCGCCCCCCCCTAGTATTTCCGGATTGGCTATAGCTATGACCACCAAACTTGGTATGGTGATAGACCAACATGTAATGAACAATTTGACGTCATCATACTTTACGCAGCCTCATTAATTATTCAGTGACGTCATCATAATTAGTACTGGTTGCGTAATTATGCCAAATTTTAAAAATTTGCATGATTAATTATTTTAGCTGGATTTTCCTTGTATTACATTCTAATGGGCCCTAAATGACTAGAAATAGGCATAAAATCCTCAAACGTCTTCATTTTCAGCTATTTTATGGAGTTTATGTGTTGAAAATGCAGATAATTAGTTGCATGTCACGTAACAAAAGGCCGGTATCTTGGGAACGCGTGAACCAAATTGCACCAAATTTGGAAATTTGGCCAGGATATGCGTAAACTCCTATAACTAAAAGCCTCAAAAAAGCAAGTCGTAGGCTTTTGCCGTTTTTGAGATATTTTTCGAAAACCTGAGTGGGGGGCGGAATCAACCCCCCATACGGAATAGGGTTAAATAAACTTAATACACAAACAAAATCTATCTAAACAACAATACCAGCGAACAATAGCAACACCCTCATCAACAGCCACAAAGAAGGGAAGAGAAAATAAAATCCACACTTTAACACCATGCTCCTTGAAAAAAAAACAATGGACAAACAAAAACGGAACAGATCCTACATTACGACAGACTTATGAATCACTTATTCCAAGCCAGCACGCATTGTTTTTAAGGTGCAGTAGTTCAGCTTTCAGCTTTTGCTAAACCAATACACTGTGCAAGAAGTACAACAAACTCTTGACAGCTCCATAGCTCCTTTGTGACAAAAGAGGTAAGATTTGTGCACCTTGAAACTCCTAAAGCCAGCCAGGAAAATGAAATCCCTCCCTGTTCAATTGATCTTGAACCTAGAAAAATTCCATGATCAGCCCAGCTACCTAGCACACTGGTCATTTTGTCCTCCTTATCTCTCAAAGGATAGTAAATAAATCTATAATCTAATGAGAGCCCTTTGAAGATCGTGACACACAGATCTGCAGATTCCTTGCAGCTATGCCTAGCTAGCTGCAGCACTAAAATCAATGGACTAGGTACGGACTGGGACTATGTAGCTTTCTAGCCCTATTTGGTACGGGAGGGGGGGTAAATGTACCCCCCCCAGTCAAACTTTTTATTTTAAACGCTAAGCCGAATACGCTGCAGAGCTGCCACTTTAGGGCTATTACTAGAATTATATTGGGGACCACCACGCCAAATTCGAAGGTTACTCCCCCAGGGGGTCCGGAGATATGGGCTAATCCTGGAAGATGATGATATAAGTGGACAAAAGTCGTGATTTTTGCTCGTTTTTGCTTCAATTTTGAAACAAATACAGCTAAAATGGCAGTTTAAACACATAAAACATGTTTCCAGTTGCCCTAGGAACAATTTTGATGCAAATTGAAAATTTTGGTCGAAAAATCTGGGTGACATCACAAAATGCTGACGTCAGCAAAAAATAATGACATCATCAGCAATTTTTTACGTCACATGACAGTTAAAAGGCAACACTATGTTCCTGGTAAGTTTTATCCTCATTGGTGCTGATTAAGATACTTTTTACCAGGGGGGGAGGTGATTTTACTCATGAACGTATATCAAAAAGCCAAATAGGGTTAAATAGGGGCTTCTGTTCTAATGCAGGCTAAGGTTCAATAGAGAGCTTGACACCAAAACTTTCATCAAGCGAAAACTAGATCAACTACAAAACTTTTGATATACCGAAGATACGAATAAAAGGAAACTATAGAAAGAAAGCAAATTTATCAAAATTTGTCTGCGTAGCAGAACATACCAGAGCAAGTAGGGATAAATGGTATTCTATAAACGATGAAGCACAACAGCTTTAGTAACACTTTACAAAGTCAATTAAGTAGACCATATTCATCAGGACGAAATCGCCGCTTCCGAGTACTCCTTCAGCTCCACTCCAGGGTCAAAGTCCTCTGCATATGTTGCTTGTTTTGATGAATCATTCAGATCCGCTTTCAAAAGCGGTACAATCTCGCGACCAGGCAATCAAAAGTGTTCAATTCACGATAACTTCCAGAGTTGCAGAATCGACCGCTAATTCCTCTACAAGGACCACCAAAATTAGCGCTTAGTTTGCACATTTTTCATGTCGTTTTTTACCGTCGTGGTGTGTAGAGGGTTTGAATCCCCCTCCTTGGTCAATCCCCCTCCCTTTAAAATTTCAGCAACCCCTCCCCCGCCGTGTCGCGTGCTGTCCTGATGTGTGCACATTGACCGCCACATATTAACGCGCACATGTTTCAGACATTCATACATGCAACTTTGATACTTGTAAGCAAAGGTTTTCCTCAATAATACAGTATTTCCTGCTCAAGGATACAGTGTAATAAAGGCTTTTAAGACACAAGTGACAACTATTCTTAGCACATTTCATGTAAGAACTAGAATAATGATACATTATTCCATATCAGAGCATTAATCAGATGATGACCAAAATCTAGCAGAAGCATAACACTGCAACCACTGCTTCAGCAATCATCCCTTCCCTTTGAACCTACTCCCCCTTCTCGCATCCCCACTCTTTCTACAGAATAATTTTTACCGCCTCCCCCCCGCCCCTTTTGCAAATTTTTGGAAAGTCGATCCCCCGCTTTATAAAGGGGGGGTCACACTATGCGGATCCTTTCAAACCACCTGCCAGAAACAACGAAAATTGCAATATTTTTTGAGACCTTCGTTCATCACTTCATTCTTTGCTTTTCCTCTTTCGTTACATTTGTTAAGCCCAGAAATACCCACCTGGTTCACTGGCAGGACTACCCTGTGTATTCAAGGCCAAGTATACCTAAGACTAAACTTTACTCAAAATCTATGACACATATATAGTCCAAGCATGAATGGGCTTTCCTCTCATGGTCAATCATTTATATATTTACAAGCTACAATTCTGTTTCCTACGTTCAGTTCTATTATTCTACTCTAACATCACATTCAAGACATTTGAGAGATACTTAAGATACAAGTCAAGTCATTCCAACATTACAGCAAATGAAACACCTGAATGTCCATCAATGCATCTAACTCTAAACCTTTGCAAACATTTAAAGGGAACCCGAGGTAAATATGCAGATTAATCCCATTTAAATAAGCATAGAAAATTATGTAAAAAGACAGTCATGTTTCTGCTCTTTAATAACTCGTTCTCGAGAAAAGATCTTTTTCAAGTAGGAATTCTTCATAGCAGCGAAGGCAAACCACAATTTTACGTCACTGAACGAGATTGCAGATCAAAAAATCTAATGACAGTAATTAGCATAAGGGCAGCAGCGACTATGGCGGAAGCGCACTACAATCAATTAAAAAGTTACTGACTTTTATGCTATATGGATTTTCATGCCACGGATATACGTCATAACTTTTGGCAAGGACCCAAAGCTGAACATAAAAATGGCCATGACATTTGTAGGAATTGGTGAAAAGACACAATCTTCAGTTTCTACATCATTTTCATGTTGCTAAAAGCTCATTTAGGGACACTTAAAAAATTTCCTCAGGCACCATATACGGCGTTCACATTAAGGCCCACAGACCTTAAACAGTCTATCTGTCAAAGGTCGAGAGATATGCGTAGTTCCCTGACCGGACTCGAAATTCCCTGAAATTAGCAGGATTTTTTTGACCATGTTCAAGGTTTTCCAGGTCCATGGGAACCCTGCCTAATTCTGAAAAAATTATGTGAACAACATCTGCATATTGTAAATTCTTGATTAACCTTATCTACACCGGGGTCATTTTGGTGATGGTGGTGGTCCCGGGGTCATTATGCTCCCCTCTCCAAAACTTTACAACAACCTAATCTATGTTAATAAAACTTGGCAGGTATAAAGTACGTCATTATACTAATAAGTTGGCATATAATTATTTCATCGATAACGTCACTCACATTTTGCTGAAAAATGCCAAAAATTTGCGATAAAAATGCATTCCAGCTCGAACGAATGGAGTTTTATATAATTTACTCGATTAATACAAGGGTATACTCCTACGTAGCATTATTTTCGGCCGTGTTCCTCCTAATAATAATAAGATACTTAATGATCAACGAAAATGGGCATACTGAGGATGAACGCGAACCAAGTCTACTTCTTCCACGGAAGGCTCAAATTTACTACATTTAACGTGCTTTCGCATAAGCACTTGATCTGAATTGGTCAGCCATGTTGGCATAGATTGGCCACATGAAGAACGACGGCTGAA
>JAOBRC010715783.1:0-10382 GCA_027575255.1 Scolionema suvaense | reverse complement strand
TAAAACGTGCAACCCTCTGTACATCTATTCAGTTGTTTAATCTCCATTAAATTCTTACGTGAATAATTTGAAAATGACAGTTTGCAATAGAACGAAGCACTTCCAAGAGTCGTAAAGATGCAGGAATCAGTGTCAAAGCAGGGAACGTCGTTCACTTCTCGAACTTTCATTCAGGTTTTCTACTATGATCGAAATTTTGGCGACCGGTGGCAGAACAAGAGACAGAAGTGTTCTCAAGTCGTCACTGCTCCTGCTATCAAAATAAGGAAACCCACCGTGGTCAATAAGGGATCTAAACATCCCATCACCGTTGACAAGGGATTAAAACAGCGTCCTAATCTGCAATATCGCGGTGGTAAATGTCGAAGTGAGCGACAGATAGTACAATTATGTGGCCATGTTCAATCGGCAGATGAACGTTGCGAAAAAGAACGGAAGAACCAGGCGAAAACAGAAGACAAATGCAAGAACAAACTCGCAAGATGGTTTTCAACACTGCTACTTTATGCATCAAGACGACAATCTAAACAAGTCGAAAAACGTATCAGCGAATGCAGCAATACAGACGAAGACAAACGAAAAGGATACTGGTATTGGCTCTCATTACGTTTATTCTCTAGAAATCAACAGTCCAGAAACGAAGACAGGTCTGCAACCGATGCACATGAAGTAGAAAGGCACCAGCCTGTCTGTATCTGCTGTTGAACACCGAGCCAGAAAATGACGACTAAAAACTCGATACGACTTTGTGATGGTAAAATTAATAAAACATACGTCATTTCACAAAAAACGAAGATGTTATCTTTTCCTCGCAATATATAATGACTAATTTGAGGCATTAGAGAGCGTCACAACCAATACATATCATGAGTGCGACGCTGTGAGGTTACCTCTCTGCTTACTTTAACTCAGCTCACTTACTCAACACAAGGAATGAGCGAAGCGAAGCTGAGGATAGACCAAAGTGGTGCTGATTATGACCGGGGTTGACAACTGAAATATTTTTGGCTGAAAAGTTCGAAGAGACGACTGTGTCAAATAGAGAGAAGAACGAAGAAGAAAGCAAAAACAGGATAAAAGGAAATTAATTATATGATTTTATGAAGAACATTTGACGCATAGCAAGTTCAGTTCACGAACCATGAAAAAGAAGTGATTTGATATTGTCACAGTACGCTCAAAACAATAACAAATCCAACTGTCCCTGGAAAGCAAGTGAAGAGAATCTGAGGGCTTCCGGCAAACGGTTTCTTTACAGTGACAGTTTAGACTACATTAGAGACAAAGTTACCACGACTATCGGACTGTGACAATCCTCTTGATCGTAAGTTTGTCAACAGTATAGCAATTAAGATGCTACGAGTAGTAGTAACGGAAGTAGCGTTACCTTTCAGATTCACACCAAAACTTACAAACCCTAAATGTTCTTGAGGCCAGATTTGGTATCAATTGCCTCCTGCCATGCCATCGAAAGTTTCCCCAGATATGGTTTGCAACATAATTATTGTTGCCTCTAAGATTCACACCCAAATTTACGAGAAACAAATGAACTGTTCCTGAAAAAACTCTAAAAACAATCATTTTTGAACGTTAATTGCCACCTGCAAGCCGAACGCGAGTTTTCGCAGATATGACGCTTGGTCTAAAATATGACTGCCATGGCTCAGTAGTTTCACATCGAAAATTACAAAAAAATGTATGAATTGATCTTGAAAAATTTGAACAAACCCTACAAATGGCCATTTTGGCGCATAAATTGTCACCTGCAATGCAGATAATTTTTTTTTTTCGAAAATCGAGCTCCATGGCATTGAAGCATTAGAAGATGCCGTGCCCGTTCTTTGTTGTGCTTGTCTGCATGTTTGAATTCCCATGTGTTATTTTTACAAATATTGTCTGCAGTAATTCATAATATGTGCGACGGAATTCCCTTTGATTCAAGATCACACTTACTGGCATTGCAAAATCAATTGGGGATTTTATTGTTTGAGTCAATCTTTAAACACTCAAACGCATTATTAGTTTTCGAACAGTGGGCCTCGGGCAGAAAAGTGCCAGCATATACAAATACTTTCTTCCTCTGGTCACTATCTGTCATTGCATATCATCAGTACTCTTCAAAGCAACGGTTCGACAAAGTTAAAGGGGAACAATGGTCACAAATGAAATTTTAACAGATGATAGAGCTCAACAAAAGGTGACACGTAGTTTTTATTTCATGACAAAAGCTTGTGTAGTTCCGGAGGTATTAAGTCTCAAAGTCCAGCAGCTACCATCTTGCCACTAATTATGCCTGATGTCACTGGTGTCACACTCAAATTATCTACACTTTGTTTCTAAAATACTCCACATTGAATTGTTGCTGAGGGTTGTCCCTTTTATTTCATCATAAACCTAAGCCGTATGTTTAAGATCCAATCAATAAAAGAACATAAGGTTTTGTGTTACTAAGGAAATAACAATGCTTCATGAAAAATCAAGATGGTAGCTACTTGACTTTGAGAGCAAATATCTACAGAACTAAGCAAGCTTGTGTTATGATGTTGATGGGAAATCCCATGTTTTGTTGTGCTCTATCATCGGTTAAAATTTCATTTTTGACCATTGTTCCCCTTTAAGAATGCTATCTACAGTTTAAATTGGATTCGCATGATTGCTGGATACAAGTATCCACCATTGAGCCATTGTGAAAACAATTTGCAAAAATTTCTCTCCCCCCCCCCTCTCTTCCGTATTTTGTCTAAGCCAAATATGAAGAAGATTCCACTATTGTTTTTCAGCCATTCTATGAATTTTTATATTAAAAATATGAAAAAAGTATTTCGTGTTTTCTAAATTATAAAATTACTTTTAATAGCATAACTAACGACACAATGATTGGCCATTCTTCATACCAGGAACCAGTTTACCTGAAACCAACTCTTGGTTCTTCACATAGAGGGGCCTGCTGCCTGATGTGCAAGAATGTTGAAGCGCTTCAACACTCTTGCTCCGTGCTACATAAGGCAGCAGGCCCACTATGCGAAGATGGGGTCTCTGTTATCAGGCAAGGAACCTGTATGACTTATAGCAGACTCCGTTATTAATTACTTCAATGGGATTCAATTTCGCGGGGACTAAATTTCGCGGTTGAGTCTAGCGGCAATATTTTAAGATTTCGTGGGGATTAAATTTCGCAGATGAGGGGCTTTCTAATTGGGGATTTAATTTCGTGGACCAGGGGAAAAAATGAAAATGAAAGGAGGCGAAAGCTTTCAAAAAGAACGTCTCTCCCAAAATTTTGTTTTTGGGTCGAATAGAATATCGAGAGCGTACGAATTTTGGAAAGAGTGACGAGATTTTGTTCAAAACGGGAGTTGAATGTCGATAACCAAAGCAAAGCATCCGAGTAAACCGGAAAAGCCATCTAAGGCATCTAAAATTGAACGAATTTTGTTATTAGGAAGTTTTTAAACTTTTCAAAATTAAGAAACGCAAAGTTGAGATGAAATGAATTGAAATGCTTATCTCTTTGTTATTTTTTCCCTCTTTTTCATCTCTAAGATTCTTGCCCTCCGTTTGTGTCTCGGAAATAAATTTGATTGTCTATAAATACTCCCCTCCCTTTATAATCTCTTTGAAAGTTCAATTTTAATTTCACTTTATAACCAGTTACATTGAAATTTCTTGTAACAATAAGATCACTTAACTTAAAGATTACTCTGATCTCTCGAATAAACCTCTTCCGACTTATTAATTTTCAAGAAAAAAAATCTCGGCCTCACTATTGATGAAAATGATTGACTTCTGCAACCAAACAAAAAGTCCGTTCATCTTATCAGCCTTTTTCTGCACCTTATTCAACGTTTTTTTCAAGAAAATAATCGGACTCGCACGTTTATTCAAACAAACAAAAATCGGGCTTCTTCTTGATTCAAACCCATCTATCAGTCGGCACAGTACAAGCTTCAACACTACAACTGACGCTTTATAATTCGAAAAGCTCCCGTTCATGAGCAAATTTAAATTCACCATCAAAATTCCTGACGAAAATATCATAAATTAAGCCCTGCTATTCGACATGCTCTTAATTATAAAAAGCTGTCGTTTACGAATAAAATCTCATTCCCAATGGAAGAATGTACGCTCTCTTATTCAAATTCTAGAGGGTACAAGGTCATAAACTGCTTCAAAATTCAAATTTTGAACGAAATCTTTTTTTCGCAATTGTTCCATCTTTATTTTAAAAATGCCTTCTGAAGATTTCCAATGCGCGTTTCGAACGAAAAGTGGGTTTTCTAACCCGGATTTCAATCAAAACTAATGTCATTTAAAATTCCCTTCCTTATTCGAACATTTTCGAATTAGAGTAACTTCCCTAGGACAAATCCTTATCCCCTTTAAAATTTGAATTAGAGACCACTAACTGGATTACATAGCAGGAATAATAGGGCAACCGTTGAAACATAGTGAGGTCTTGATAGAGAAAAATTAAGTGACTTTTTTCGCGTGTTGCATGCCCTCTTGAATAAAAATCAAACACGATAAAAAATTTAAAAATTTCGTCGACCGAAGAAAAAATTCAATTTTTTTTGCGGGAATCTAATGTTGCAGATGAGCCCTTTTCAAATTTCCATTGGGACTTGATTTCGCGGATGACACCAAAATCCGCGAAATCCGTGAAATTTAATCCCATCAAAGTATGGTGAAAGCATAAAACAGAAATCCTCTCCTTCATAGAACAAACGAAACTACATAGAAGAGATAAGTATAGATCAACCCACTTGCAAGTACTTTCAAAAGATGACAAGCAGTCGTGTCATCTAATTTGTAATCGCAATGCTTCGAGTTTTGCTTAACTTACTGTCTACGAAGGAGATTTTGACCCCTTCGGCAGATTTTGGATAAACAATGTGTTCTAGGCTAGTAATACACATGTTTTTTCATGAGAAAACCACTTATAAGGAAGACAGAAGAAAAAAAATAAGAAAATTTAAGCCTGAAAATGCGAAAATTTTGCAAATTATGCTGCGAAAATTGAGCAGTTGCCTAGAAAATGACTTTCTTATTTTTTTTAAAAAAGCGTGCAGGACGGCAGGAATGAATGAAATAGATTGCATTTGTGAAATATGAGTGTGCATATACGACACAGACTACTGCATAATTACGCACTTGGGACCAATCAAGGTCGAGATTGAACTAAGAACAAAATAGATCTGAAGTTGATTAACCATGATGAAGAACAAACTATGAGCGACATAATGGAGATGTGTATGATCACTCCAAAGAGGACTAGTACAGCACCTTCCTGGAATGCTCTACCTATGAAAGGTCCAAGTAGAGCATAGAAATGAAACAACAGACCAGAGATCATGTCTTCGAACTTACTAAACATACGGCAGCCGTACACCACCACCACCACCTCACAATCTGAGCTGTCAAGGCTTGGCCACAAGTTAACATCCATACATTGCCACTGGGGGATTTGTGCAGTTCATGCTTCTGCCCTGCCAAGAAATTCAAATTCTTTAGAAAACAAGAAACTTGGACAGGGTGGGAAAAAATTAACTTCCAGCTTTCCCAGCCTGGGTAGGAACAAAAGGTGATGCTTTTACAGCCAAAAAATTCAGTAAAATCCAAGGCAAAAGGTTTTTGCTGTGCCTTTAATCAAAAAGAGCAAATTAGATCAGAAGATCTGCATAAACTTCAACATACTCTTTTGTGGGGGGTCGAATAAGCAGGGGTGGGGGCGGGTACCCAGGTAAAAAAAAGCGAAAATGGGGCGGGGGTCAAAATAAAACGAACAAAGAGAGCATTCAAATATAGGGGGGTTGAAAATAAAATGGGGAAGGGGAGGGGCGGCTGAAAATGAGATGGGGATGGCTGGATAGTCAGGATTTCTGTATCTTTGTTTTGTTCTTTAAAGTTAAAAGGGAGACTTCTAGACTTCAAAGAAAAAAATTGTTTTTTTTATTGTGTTTGGTTTTGATCATTGAGTAATTTGTTTTCCCGGGCAAAAAATAGCTTAAAATGGGGTGGGTTTAATTAAAATGGGGGGGGGGGAGGGGTGTGGTACTCACTGCCAAATTTTCATAAAGTGTAGGGGCCATTAGAAATTGATTATCAGGGTGAAAAATTTGAAAAATTGCAAAATGAACCCTCCTACAATTAAGCACAAGAGAGCATGCGAGTACTCTGCAATGCTTTTAACAAAGAACAACAGCAAAAGAACACCAAAAAACACTGCTACATGCAGTAATTAAAGATACTAAGTATATGCAGATGAATTGAAGTTATTGGTATAAGCAAAAATATTGCTAAGCATATGTTTACGGTAAAAAAGGAAAACCCTGAGCAGATCTACCATTAAGTCTTGTCAGAGGTATGCTTATAAAAAAATGGTGTATTCCTAGTTTCAGAACATTAGGTAAATTCCTGAGTTTACCCCGGATATTATTGGCTAGTTTCTTTGGAATTGCAGATGGTGTGAAATACTTTAAGGAATAATTTTTTGCGGGGACTTATTTTTGCGAGTTCAATTTTCGATGCGTTTTGCGTGGATTTATTTTTGCGAATAAGGGATGTGCAGAGAAAATATATGGAAGTAATTTAGCGAATGCACATCAATAAAAGAAAATGAGGAAGTTGCTAACATGTAAACTTGGAGAAAGAACAAGTCCGCTACCTGCATATAGGCTCAAAATGCTTATAAACAAGTCACATAATTAGTGGACTCCCGCAAAATTAATTGAGAATCCTTGTGTAAGATCAAAGAAAAAACAAGACATAACTCAAAAGATTGACACCACAAATAAGAAAGAACCGATAAAGGGTGCTAGAAATATTGTGAAAAAAACCCTGAAAATAGCCAATATTGGCATAAATTGCAACCTGAACAACATATTCCGAAGATATAAGGCATGGCTCACAGCATAAAGTAAGCTGTCCCTAAGATCCACCCAAAAATGAGAAAAAAAGGAAGAGTCCCTTCAACACATCTCGAAAAACCCCTGAAAATAGCCATTTGCCGACGTAAATCAGCACTCCCAAGCCTAATCTTAAAAAGGTTTTCCCCAGACATGGCACATGGTTCATAATGTCTGCAGAGTTACCCCGAAGAGTCACACCAAAAATGCTATAAAATGAATCAACCATTTATGCCGTGTTTGAAAAAACCCGAAAATCTCCATTTTTGAACGTAAATTGCCACCCGTAAGCCAAACGAGATCCTCAGGAGACATTGCATATGGTTCATAATATGCACAGAGTTGCCCCTAATATTCGCATCAACAATGACAAGAATCGGATCAACAACTTTAGACATATTTGGAAAAAAAACAACAGAAAATCGCCTTTTTTGGGCGTAAATTGCCACCTGCAAGCCAAACGAGACTCCCAAGAGACATCACATATAGATCAAAACATGCGCAGAGTTACCCTTATTATTTGCACCAAAAATGACAAGAGTTGGATAAACATTTTTTGAGATATTAGGAAAAAACCATGAAAAAGACCATTTTTTGACGAATGTAAATTGCCACCTGCAAGCCAGACGAGAGTTTTCCCAGACACATGGTGCACAGCATAACTACTATTGCCCCGCAGTTTCACACCAAAAACGACAAAAAGTAATGAACGGATTTTGAAATATTTTTGAAAAACCCTAAAAATGGCCATTTTTGGCCATAAATTGCCACCCGCAAGCCAAACAAAATTTTTTTTCAAAATTCCGGCTCCATCACTTTTCGTCAATTACCGATTGTCACCTTCACACCAAATTTCAGAAAAATTCATCGAGCGTTATCCAAGAAAATGCGTTGGTGACCGACGGAAGGATAGAAGGAAGGTTGGACGGAAGGACAGACCTCATTTTATAGGACTCTTCCACTAAAGCGGGAGTCCAAAACGAGACATATGAAGTCTTAACGCGGTGCTGGAACATCATTCGTTCATTAACCCATTGCAATATTTCCGACCCTTCGCTTCGCTAAGATCTCCGCGCTCACTCATTTTGTACTAAGACCTCCTCCCCCTCCCCAAACTATATTAACAAGTATTTATTTTGTAACTGAAAAAAACATTAGTAGCATCGTATGATATAAACTAAATTCAAAGCAAAAATAGACACAACCCGTCAAACATACCAACAAAGCTCTATGTAGTCGCTTCAATCCATCTAATTCCTTGGCAGACAGTGGCCTTGTTTCGAGTTGATCCTGAGCTTCGTTCGTCGCACAATTCGGACATTTGTACTCTTCAATGCAATCTGCTTCAGACTGAGTGATACCGACACAAGTGCCGTGAAACCAATCCTGACAGTAGTCGCAGCCGATATAGAATCTGTCGGAAAACGGAGTAGAACAGTAAATAGTCCATTCAATAAATTGCCAAACAGCAATACGACAGCACAAAAAGGTTAAATTTAACACATTTAACGTTAATCGTTCAACTCTTTTCAGAACCTTAGTCCTACAAAGGCACGAAAATCGTATGCATGTCCCCCAACATCCCGTTTCCAAGGTCAACTTCGTGATTTGGTGCCTTCTTCGCAATTACTGCATCACAGACATACCGTAATGCCTTGAATAAGCGCCCGGGCGCTTATCTAATTTTTAAGGATCTTGGGTGGCCGCTTATTCAACTAATAGATAAGGAAGTTATCTAAGAAACAAAAAAAAGTTCTCATGTTATCACGATGACAAAGAGCAAAATAGGATTAAAAGCCAAAGTAAGTCGTCTTATTTATTCAAAATTACTTCCTGAATAACTTTTCTATAACATTCTTGTCAAAAATTCGAACGAGCGCCCGTTTCTGAAGGTTGAAGGATGGGCGCTTATTAGAAGGGGAGGCACTTATTCGAGGGGGGACTGCTTATTCACTAATTTCACTTCTAGGGTGGGCACTCATTCGAGGGGGGCCCTTATTTGTGGGTGGGGGGGGGGGGGCGCGCTTATTAAAGGCATTACAGTACTGTATCACACATTTTTCTATTGATCAGACGCAACTTTTCGGACCAAGGTTTAATATTCTCAATGAAGCTTCCAGATAAAACCTAAAAAAGGTTTCAGCCTCGTTCTAAGGTCAAACCTACCAACAAAAAATATCTGCCGTGTATGATGCTTGACTACTAAAGTAGATTTCACCAGTTGAACCAATAGCAAACACTACCTTTACAGAAAAGGTGTTGTCTGATCAAAGCCATCATGCTTTGAGTATTTTGTTAATTTCTATGTTGTAATAGACTTTGCTTTTTAAGAAAAAGACGTGTAGTGTACAGCTGTGAAAACTTGCTGATTTCAGGAATTTAGCACAACCAAGAAAGCATTGAAATAACAGACACAATCAAACCAGCACTGGGTCCACCTCATGTACTTCTGTCATAAAACCAAGTCCAATCAGCCAACATGAACATGCATCATAAGGACAGACAAATTGGCTGCATTACATTTGTTCAAGGAAATCAATCATTGATTAACAAACCAATAAAATGTTTTCTCCTCGTCACCTTTTAGACAACACACCTGTCCGAAAGTTTCCGCACTAGCAATTTTAGAGTCGATATCACAACACCACTACTTCGTTTTTTTCACTTGTCCAGCTGATCTCAGTATAGGGTTAAAAAAAAAGCGCCAAGCTTGTGTCCACCGTCAACAGACTAAGCACCCAAATAAGTTATAGCAAAGAACCAGTTTAATTACCGAACAACTTACAGTCGCAATACAATTCATTTACCCGGTTCGCTTTCATATTTAGCGCTTCCTCTATTACTAGTTATTTGTGACCACAATTTATTTGACAGTTATTCCATGAGCTTTTTATTCTCAGTCTTACTTTCTTGGCAATGAAGTGTCGCTGTTTCATTTCTACAGACATGAGTTAGCGATAACGGTTACTTTGAGGAGCGTCATAATGACCTTCTTCATATTTTTTTAAAAATTGTATTCTAAAAATCGTAGAATTTACAAAAACTATGCTTTCATAGCCTGTACCATACCAAGCGCACTGCGCTTCACTTGCTTGCTTGGTCTGTTACCTTTTGCATCATTTCTGAGTTTGATAATTATGCCATAATGAGTACATTAACGCCACCAGTGACTTCAAGTCATCAATTATGCATAACTTTACGCACTGATTCAATACAAACTGATGTTAATCATGACGTTGCCATAGGAACACCTGACGCAAATGGGTTTGCTGACTTGAAAAACGGAGATTCGCACCAAAGTAACTGATCTCTGAGAGAACTTGACTGGAGCAGAGGCTGTGAGCAGGCTATGCTTTCACAACTGAGTAAAAAAATTAGCACAAGTAGAACTGAGGTCACGATCTATGAATGAAAACATTTCTAAACGGACTTGTCTTGTACATATAAATCATTTTCGACTGTATAGGAACTCACTTG
>JAOBRC010715672.1:0-10382 GCA_027575255.1 Scolionema suvaense | reverse complement strand
TTCCTAGCTCTGGCGCGAGCATTTATGACCATAATGAGGAGTGGACAAAAGATATAACCAGACTGTATGTTATAAATCTTGAGAGCAGTTCCCATCAAATTCTTTTTATCCAGAATACGTAAAGGACATTGTCGCACTTTGAAAATATTGCTGAACAAAAACTGCAAACATTTGATGGCATTCATTAACACCACAAGGAAGGAAAATCAATCCCCCAAAATAAATTCCCCAACGTCAAAGATATTTCAAAATACAAAATGTGATTCCGCATATAGATTAAAACGCAAATCCACAAAGGAAGAACATAAGTGAAGGAGAGCTCATTACTTCAAGTTTTGAAAATGAGATTTAAGATCAAATTTTACACAATTACTCATTTCAATTACGCTTATGTATAGTCTCAAGCGCAAAAATAAATTCCACAATAATTGGATATCACAACTTTCGTGCAATATCTTCAGGCAGGCTTTGTGTATAAATGCTTAAAGTCACATGCAGTGTTTTTTTTTCCATAAAGTAATAGCCATCAATGATACTAGACACAAAATGCCACAGTGCTGTAGAAATGTGTCAGTTCCGGATTCATCCGCGGGCGTTGTTCGTATTTTTTAGTTAAAAACACCATTCCAGTAAATCAGATCACAGGCGAGAATAATTTACGTCAGCAAATTCGTAAGCAAGTTTTTCGATGCCTTAAGAACAAGCAAACAGAAGCTGAGGACTTCCGCAAAATGGTTTCGTCAACAACATTTCGGATCAGATTACAAACACAAAGTTTTCAGAATGATCGGACCGGGATAACGCTCTTGATGATAAGTTTATCGAAAGTATAGCAAGCAACATGGCACGAGTAATGGTAACATAAGTAGCGCTAACCTTCAGATTCATACCAAAAATTATATATAAAAAAAGGGGTTTTTGAAACATTTCGAAAAAACCCTTAAACAGGCCAGTTTTGGTGTAAGTTGCGACACGCAAGGCCATCAAAAGTTTTCCCATTCATGGTTCACAACATAAGCACTGCTGCCTCTAAAACTCACACCAGAATTACGAGGAACTAATGAGCCTTTCTAAAAATATTTTGAACAAATCCTGAAAATAGACACTTCGGATCTAAATTGCCACCTGCAAGCAGAACCAGATTTCCCCCCAGATATGACACATGTTCCAAAACATTTGCAGTGCTTCCCCGAAGACTTACCAAAATTTTCAAAATAATGATCAAACAATACCCAAAATTGTTTGAAAGTCTTTCAATATAGTCATTTTTGGACCACATTGCCACCTGCAACCCAAAGCCGAATCAGATTTTCTCAGATATGAAAAGTAGTTCATGACATACTTAGTGTTTCCTCTACAATTCACACCAAACATATCGCAATGCTTCGATTAAACACTCGGGGCGTTTATTAAATTTTTGGACTTTCAGGGGGCGTCTATTCGAGGGGGCGTCTATTCGAGGGGGGCGTTTAAAAGAGGGGGACGCCTATTACAGTTTTTTGAAATTCTTCTTTTTTTTACGTGTAAACTTTACATATCAATGAAATGTACAACAGATTACACGTCAAAATCATCATAAACATCGTTTTTTCATATTTCCATACACTTGTAAGAAAAAAAAGCCACAAAACTGAGGTAATAATGTAGTGGTGATAGTGGTTTTACATGTTTTATCAGTGTATCTCCAATACACGTCCCTGCGTCTACTCGTGGGGGCGTTTATTGAAAAATCTCCGGAAAATGGGGGCGTTTAAAAGGGGGCATTTAATCGCACCCGCAGCCAGAACGAGATGTTCTTCAGATATGATATGGTTCATAGCATTTGCAGTGTTTCTCCTAAGATTCACACTGAAATTTGCGAGAAAATAACCACGTGTTCTCGAAATAATTTGAGAAAACCTTAAAACAGCCATTTTGAGTGCCAACTGCCACCTGCAAGCCGAACGAGAGTTTTCCCAGGTGCAACGCATAGTTCAAAACACAACTAGTATTGTTCCGGAGTTTCACACCAAAGTTACATAAAATTAATGAATGCATCTTGAAATATTTTGAAAAACCCCTAAAGATGGCCAACTTTGGGCATAAATTGCCACCTGCAATCATAAAAATTGTTGTTTTTTTTTCGAAATGCGGCTCCACAGCTTTGTTTCGATTACTGATCACGACCTTCACAACAAATTTCAGAAAAATCTGTGGAGCGGCTATCCGGGAAAACGGGATGGTGACAGATGGGCCGACCTCATTTCATTGGACTCTTCTGCTAAAACTTTGTCTCGACAAACAATCATTAAAACATCTCTCTGTATGTTGGACACAACATTGGCTACCCTTTAAAACTGGATGTATTCTTTTTGATTATATTAAAAATCGGATCCCTTTACACTGATTGCTGCTTCCGTGCAAATCAATAATGTGGACTGCTTGATAGCTCACTACAAGCGAAACTTTGTCCAAATACAGAAACACCTAAAACCCTCTCAATGCAATCCACCTGAACAAGTAACCCTTGCTGTGTCACCATTCGTAAGCTTCGGATGCCATGATAAAAACCAAAAACAAAATAAAACAAAGAAGTCCCAGAATGTGAACATTCTAAACACGAGCACTTTTGACAATTATAACCACATTCAAGCCAAATGAGTTTTTTGAGATAATATGAGATGTAATGCATACGATAACTAGTTTCGTTATTAAGATCCACAGCAAAACTAAAAAAAAAACAAAAAAACAAAAAAACAAGTCAAAGAATTAGTGGAGTCTGTCCCACAAGCGTAATTGAGAATTTTGTGTTAGATCAAAGATAAATACGCCATAAGCCATAAGATTAACACCACAAATGGCAAAAAACTGATGAAATAGTCCGGAAAATATTTTGAAAAAAAACCCTGAAAATAGCCGTTATTGACCTAAATTACCACAATAGCCTAGGCGAGATACTCTCAGGATATAAGACACGGTTCCTAGCATAGGTTACCGTAATGCTTCGATTAAATGCTTGGGGCGTTTATCAAATTTCTGGACATTTTAGAGGGCCTCTATTCGAGGGGGTGTTTGAAAGCGGGGACGTCAATTACATTTTAATGAAATTCCTCTTTTCCCCTGACGTATAAACTTCATACATCAATGAAATATACGCTAGATAACATGTCAATATCATCATCAACATCATCTTTTCCATATTTCCGTATCCTCAAACGAAATAAAAGCAACAAAACTGAAGTAATAATGGAGTAGTGGTACTAGTTTTAGATGTGTTAATTAGTGTATCTCAAATGAAAGCCCCTCTAGAGGGGGCGTGTATTTGAGGGGGCGTTTATTGAAAATCTCCTGAAAAGGGGGACCTTTTTCCAGGGGGGCTTTTAAAAGAAGGGGGCGATTAATCGAACCATTACGGTACGGCACCCCTAAATGGCAACTTCACATGAGCTATTTCCTGCCACCCGAAAGTCTAACAAGAATTTCTCCAGATATGGCGTATGATTCATGACATACGCAGAGATGCCCAAAAGAATCATAACAAAGATGACAAAAAACAGATGAAACGCTTACAACATATTTGGAAAAAACCCTGAACATAGCGAAATTTTGGATGCAAATTGCCACTCGCAAACCTAACCAACTTTTCCTCAGATATGGTACATAGTTCATAAACATACCCAGTATTGCCCTAAAGAATTACACCAAAACACCAAAAAACGGATGCACCATTGTGGAAATATTGGGAAAAACCCTGAAAATCGCCATTTTTGGACATAAATTGCCACCTTTAAGCCAAACCAAAAAATTTAAAATTCTGGCTCCATTCTGGCAAAAAGCGATAAATCAATAAATCACATAATTAGTGGACTCCCGTAAACTTAATTGAGAATCTCTGCGTCATATCAAAGAAGAGAATAACACGTAAGCCATAGGATTTGCACCACAAATCACAAAAACGCCATTGCGTGTTCTTGAAACATAATGAAAAAACCCTAAAACAGCCGTTATTGACATAAATTGCCACCAGCATGCTGAACAACAACATATTCCCAAGATATGAAGCATGGGTCATGACGCATGATTTGTTGCAACTAAGATCCAAGCCAAAAATGAACAGATAAACTATTGCTGATACATTTGGAAAAAAACTAAAAATACCCATTTTCTGACATAATTACCACCCGCAAGCCTAACGACATTTTCCTCAGACACGGCACAAGGTTCATAACGTACAGAGAGAGGCCCCTATCAATCACACCCAAAATGACAAAAAACGGATGAACCGTTTGTGACATATTTGGAAAAAAAGCCCCTGAAAACAACCATTTTTGGGCGTAAATTGCCACCTGCAGGCCAATCAAGACCATCAAGAGACATGGGCATATGATTCAAAACATGCGCAGAGTTGCCCCTAATATTTAAACCAAAAAAGACAAATCCTTTGAACAGGTGTTGACTTATTTGGAAAAAAATCATGAAAAATGCCATTTTTGGACGTAAACTGCCACTTGCAAGCCAAACGAGATTTTCCAAAGACATAGCAAATGGTTCACAACATGCATAGAATTGCCCCTAAAATGCTCACCAAAAATGACAAGAATCAGATGAACCTATTTTGACATATTGGGAAAAAAACATGCAAAACACCATTTTTTTACGTAAATTGCCACCTGCAAGCCAAATGAGATTGTACGAACACGGCAAATGTTTCATAACATATGTACAGTTGCCTCAAATATTCACACGATAAATGACAATAAACAGTGTTAAACATAGGACCAGTGGTCTGAAAACCCCAAAATTTTCACATTATTAAGACAATAAACACGTAACGTAAATTGCCACCTACAAGCGAAACGCCAAACGCCTTTTTTGGATGTGCCAAACGAGTTTTGCCATATGTGACACGTGGTTCACAGGATAGTTTCATGCCAAAAAAACCAGAAAAAAGTAATGAATGGATTTTGAAATATTTTTGAAAAAACCCTTAAAATGGCCTTTTCGGGCATAAATTGCCACCTGCAATAAAAACAAAATTTTTTCAAAATTCCGGCTCCATCACTTTTCGTCAATTATGGATTGCCACCTTCACACCAAATTTCAGAAAATATTCATTGAGTGGATATCTAGGAAAATGCGTTGGTGACGGACGGAAGGACAGAAGGATGGAAGGACAGACGGACAGACCTCATTTTATCGGACTCTTCCGCTAACGCGGGAGTCCAATAACAAATTTTCTATCTGCGAGCCTAACAAGATTTTCCGAAGACATACCACATGGCATGGTTCATAATATACACAGAGTCGTATAGAAGAGACACACAAAAAACGGATGAATGGTTTACGACATATTTGAAAAAAAAACCTAAAAATTACCACCTGCAAGCTGAAAGACTTTCCTGAGACATATGGCACATGGTTCATAACATGCATAGGGTAGCACCTACAGTAAGATTTGCACCACAAATGACAAGAAGCAGATGAATGGTTTATGACATAATAGGAAAAACCGCTGAAATCGCAACTACAACGGACCTCAACTGCCACCCGCAAGCCTACCGAGACTTTCCTCAGACATATAGTTCATAAAATACCCAGAGATGCCCCTGAGATTCACATCAAACATGACAAAATACTGATGAAGAGTTTTCTAATTCTTTAGAAAAAACCTGCACAATTGTCACTTTTCGTCATTTTGCTCAAACCTAACCCTAATCGGAGTTGCCTAGATATTTCTACCATACCGTTGCATGTAGTAACACTGCCCCTAAGACTCACACAAAAAATTACAAAAAAACTAATGAAGTGGTCTTGAGATAATTCCAAAAAACTCTACATACGGCCTTTTTTAAGTGTTAACTGTCACCCGCAAGCCGAATGAGACTTTTCCCACATAATGACACAAGACCTATAACATAGCTACTATTGTCCAGAAGTCTCACACCAAAATGTACAAAAGTAAAATGAATGGATTTTGAAATATTTTGAAAAAAAGGCGAAAATTGCCATTCTTTTGCATACATTGACACCTGCAAGCCAAACCTTTTTTTCAAAATTCCGGCTCTCTCACTTTTCCTTAAAGGGGAATTAATGTCAAGGGTACAAATTTGTCTAAGATGTAAGAGATGTGCACTCATGTAAGACTGCTCACCCTAGTTTCTCTCTTAAGATTTATACTATTTCAGAATTCAGTTAGACAGAGAAGAAGGTCTGGTCTTGAGCATTTCCTGAGACCAGTAACGTCAGGGTGGTTCTACACTTGAGCATAAGTTCATGGAAGTAAGCAAGCCTCCATGATATCAGGCACATGGTGATTAATGAGCCGGGGAACAATGCAGTGATACTCAACATCATCAGGCACTTTCTGTACAGAGAGGCACATGAAAACCTCAAAGATCTAATGAAGCCAAGCTTGACGATGTTCCCTTTCTACAACAGGAAGCCTCACAGATCCAATTCAAGTATATATAATTTTTTTTGCAACTTCTTTGACCAAAAAGCCACATGTTCCTAACCTACTCACCACTAGCATCTCACCTCACAAGTATCGTTCTAGCACTATATCTCTGACAGAGAAAGTCAAATCTAAAAGTTCGATGATTAGATATGCTCACTGTATCGAGCTGGGGGCACAAAGTATCATCTTCTTGTCTATCAAACAATAGTAGTTTATGGATGTATTAAATGACGCGTCTCCCCGTTCATACAGGAAATTTACAACGATATATCACATGCAAGCAGCAAGTTAGTTGTTTTGTCCAATCAATAATGGTGCCTATAATGTCAATTTGCAAAGAGGAAAACTGTCCAGTGCATAACAATAAGAAGGTGAATAGGTCTATGGAAACCGTTGCTGTGTTAAATTGCCGAGAGTAGTGCTTCAGTTGAGACAGTCTCCAAGCCGATTTTTGCTGAGAAAGCATGCCACTATAGGTTGTATGTGCCTCTCTAAGTTGAAACCTGAGTGAGTAGTTTTTGGTACGGCATTGATACACCTAAAGAAAGTTAACTCTGTTGTGTAGTGCCACCATGATGTCACAAAACTGGTGTGGTCCGCATATTACCAGTGGGCCGCTGCTGGTCGAGAAGACAAAAAGAATGGTGACGAGACTGAAAGAGAATTATTGCTGATGCTTTGGAAACAGTGATGAAATAGGTGGTGCAAATGGTATGTACAGTATCAGGCAGACCAGGTCTTTGATTTGAAGCAAACTTATTTTAGTGCCATTAGTCCTCCTCTAATAAATTTCCGATTGTTAACTTCATGCCAAATTCTAGAAAAATTGATTGAGCACTGATCCCGGAAAATGCATTAGAGACGGATGCAAGGACAGACAGACCTCATTTTACAGGCCTGTTCTGCTAAAGCAGACGCAAATAACAGAGCATGATATCATAATCTAAAACAATTTATGTACTGATTTTTGGGATATTTTTGGCCACGTTCTTAGCATTTGAAGTACCCACTAATAAGATCCTCAAAATGGGGACCCCAAGAAAGCTGACGCAACAATAGCATACACTGCAGAAAAAAAAATAATATAAACTCACAGCAGGGAATGGTTCAGGATCAATCCATACAAACGTCAGATTCTCTGATTTCTCAAACTTTTTAGCAACTTGCTTTACAGTGGATAAAAATCTATTGCCATCTACAAAGAAAATGAACAAAAATTATAAGGCAACGCAATGTAAAGGTCAGGCTAACAAGTTACATGTAATACATGCCATTTACATCATCAGGAAGAACTGTAAAACTATATAGAACAAGGGACATGGTTTTCAGTAGGTCAGCTGATTTTGTATGTTTTTTTAATCAAACTTACTGGAACCCACAGATGGTATAGGACCAACATCTTCAACCCGTAGGCTTGCTAGCAGTGCAGTGCAGCAGTGCACCGGTGCTAAGCATGATGTTGCTCTGCAAATGAGCATTTTCACGACCATGCCTTGGATGTGATGGCCTTAATAAAGAAGCCATTATGTAAAGTGAAGTTTTACAAAGATGCACTAGAGTATGGTTTGAAAGTTCGAAAACGTGTCAGAATGTCTTGCTTTCTCCACTATCCAAAAGTAACTCTAGATGACAGTGATTTCAACTAAGTTACTGATGATGCGTGTGTTTTGTCATATTTGCATAATAGTTGATACCGCGACAGCAGCCACAAATAGATCAGCAGAGGCCAGCATGAAAGGTTGAGTGCCAGTTTTACGCAGCATGCTGTGGAAAAAGGAAAACTACTCTAAGGTCCTTAACAAACAGACGGCCATGGAACAGGGTGGAGGGGACTCACTAAGTTTGAATATCTTGCATCTCTCGCTTTCAGGTTCTTCAGACTCTTACAATAGACATACTCTTCGTGTTTGAAATCTTTATTTGCGAAACACGTGCTCATAAACTTATGCAGCTTATCTTGATATTGTGTTTTCAATGTTTGTGAAACCCCAAACAATTCGTGCAAGGATTTACGAGATTTTCAAACTTTCCGACCCCCCTCAACTATATCATTTTTTGTAAAATTTCCGACCTACTGCAGCTTAGACTACCCTCCTGTGAAGGACCTTAATTAAGAGTAAGCATGTCATCTGAAACCTTCCACTACAAAGGCTTACATCTAGTATTTTTTCCCCATAGCAGTTAAAAGAAAAGTCTTCTTTACCGCCATCTGTATCAGCCTGGCGCTACAGCGGCAAGTCCCATCCAACCGCCAACCTTCAACGTCCTGCTAGATTTCATCAAACATGTAGCAATCTTATCTTTGTACCTAAGTGTTACTGCAAATAACAGACAACTTAATGGGTTTCACCTCTGCCGCCTATCCCCCATGTCCTTAAAAGGGCACTTACATTGAGACTAAGTCCCAGAGAACCTAGGGCTAGCTCAACAGGCCGAAGCGCGAGGAGCAGTCCATGTCGGTGTACCCAGGGGGATAGTTTTGCATTCCGTTATCTGAGCAACAACCAAGTCCGAGCTGTGAGGGGAAACCATAACGCACCCTGATGACTCCCACTTACACAGGGTGGAAGCCCCTAGGACAGTGGTCTTCCACTAGCGTGATCAAGAGACTGCACTGGCTCCTGGTCTCACAAACAGTTATATTGGGAAGACATACTACAGTACTCTCTCACCCAGTCTTCAGCAGTCACCAACCGATCTCGCCAGACTAATGAAGCGTACGGCCATCTGGAATGCAGCTTAAAAAGGAGCCGCTTCCAGTATAATCAAGGGAGGGCTGGCTTAAGCAGGTTGGCAGACTAAGCCGCTTCCCTTACTCAAGGTCCAACCACTCATTCCAACACAAGATTCACTGCAGTAGGCTTCAAAGAGCCCTCCCGCACCTAGGAACCACTAACATGGACGCTTTTCACAGCGGCAGCTTGTTTACACTGTCTTGAAAAATAAGACCATAAAGGAACTATATCTTAACCTTTCTAAGGGTCAAGGCCAATGGCATATCAAACCAGTTGACAAAATAGGGTAGTACCAAAAATTACAGCCACAAGATTCAAGATTCAAGGGCTTCAGGTTCTTGACTGCAGAAATAGCACTCTGTTTGGCATATATCACCAAACAGTTTTATTTAAGGAGAATGCAATTGTTTGTCAGATGGCACAAACAGCATTCATCTAGCTGATGTCCTTCCTTACATATACCGGTTTCAGCCTCCCAAAAATAACCCATTTTCTACGGTAAAATAATATTATTGAGACATTAGGACAAACTAGCAAATACTTCTGGCCAATATGAATAGGCCTCTGAGACACAGCAGGGGAATACATGAACAGCAAAATCAGAGCCAGCAGCAATTCACTCACTGAAAAGCCAAAAGCCAACAGAACCGACGTGTCTATAATCATATCAGCACAGATATACTCTTATCATTAAGTTGCAATGCACTTAACTCAACCTTGTGACACCGCATCAAGGTACAAACCAGGCTTCATCAAGATAAACGACTTAACTGTTTTGGAGCATCAACCTTGCTAATTCGGGAATATTTTCACATGATTCTTCACAAAACTATGAGAGCAAGAGTACATTTTACATGCATAGCTTACCTTCATGCTTAGCGATGGCAAAAGTTGCAATCATGTACCCTTTCATATCTACAGCCTGACAAAGTAAGAAATAAGACAATAATTATGATGGCTTGCAACTTTTCAGCTCATGCAGCAATGGACATTGTATAGAAAATATTTCGGTCTCTAAATTTGCAAGCAACCTGTTGAAAATACTGTTACCCATAGCTTGACTGAATGGGGAGGGGTCACACAGAAATTCTAATGCATGGGAAACTTGCAATAACTGATCTAGTTATGACTGCAAACAAGTCACATAATTAGTGGACTCCCACAAACTTAATTGAGAATCTCTGCATTAGATACAAGAACAGAATAGCACG
>JAOBRC010715561.1:0-10382 GCA_027575255.1 Scolionema suvaense | reverse complement strand
CTTGTCGGAGTTGAATTGCTATTCACGAATCATGCCGTGAATCAGCCAGAAAAATGTTTCTGCTAGCCAATTGCAGCAGGCAAAAATACAAATATACAAATATCACACAATTTTGCTTCAAAAGTTTGTTCAGTAGAGAGACCGTACACTATGAGTCTCACTCGTCACCCATATGCAAACTCTTCATGATCTAGGTGAATATTCTAAGTCAAATTAACATTTCAAAACAGCAATTAGTGAGCAGTATGTATATGTTATGATGTGTATTTCACAATTCGTAGATTTTGTTTCAGGACGAAGTATTGTTCATTGCATTGCAGAAACAAGTCAACAAATAGGAAGACTCCCGCAAACTCAAGAGAGAATCGCCCTGTTAGATTAAAGAAAAAATAAGGTATGGGCCACAAAATTCACGCCACAAATGTAAAAAAAAGAAAGTATTTTTGAAAATTCAAAAAAAGCCTGGAAATAGCCATTATTGAGATAAACTGCGACCCGCACATTGAACAACATATTCTGAAGATATAAGACATGGGTCATAACATCAGTTATGTTGCCCCAAAGATCCACCCCAAAAATGACGAAAACCCAATGAACTGTTCAGGTGGTACAGCAGGAAAAATCAATTGCCGCAAATTTTTGCATGTGCAAACAGAATTTACTTGCACATCTTTTGGCGCAAATTCGTTTGTCCTACCTATAACAAGCGGTGTCACATGGCCATTTTCCGGCAGAGGGTAGTGTCATTTTTTGGCTAAATTTTCGGGATTTTGGCTCTTATGTCACTTCTATTCAGCTGATTACAACGATTTTGGGCTGAAATGATTACTTTCAATGAGCTCTTGCAGAAATCAGAAAATGTCTAATTTGAATAAAATTCATGCAGCAGGGGGCCAAAAAAGAGGGGTAAAGTCCAGATTTTTGCCACTTTTTGGGACTTCTAAAAATCCAATATTCGGAAGATATAATGTTTTCTTACATGAACTGCTGTTAAAACGTAACGTTTCTAGCCTTAATGCATCACTTTTTGCATGAAATTCTTATAGACAATCGTTTTTCACCAAACTAAACATTTTTGTATAGGTTCCTATGGAAAACTGTAATGCTGGTCAGCAAGTTTCAAATGCATGTAATTTGTAGATCAGACCATCTGTGGGACAAAAATTTGGAACTTCTCCCTCTTTTATAGGCAAGAATAAGTCGTACAAATGTCAAGGCCATAGCTATAGCCATACTTGGTTTTCCAAGGGGAGAGGGGGTGGAAGCACCATCTTGTTATGTTGGAGTAGTCGAAAAAGGATGTTATGTTAACCATTAATACAAAGCAGGAGCTGGAAAAAGCTAGGAGATTGGATGTTTATTTGAAAAATAACACGGAAACTCGAGGGCAGTTTGGGTTTCCATCTTGAGCATTGACAAAAATAAAACTAGGACTTTACAGACGTGCTAGAAACTCAGCATTGGACACGGAAAACTCGGACCTTGGAAGCATCTCTGACATCCTAAAACCTTACCAATTAAGAAAAATTTCTAACATTTCTAAATGCTGTCAATTCTTAGTGCTTTACCTAAATGTTCTCCTCGGAGACTACCAATGCATAAACACCAGCCTTTGCACACAAAATACCACATCTAAATAGGCCTGATTGGGTGCATAGAAGGGCTGAGTGTGATAAATCGTAATTCTGTAGCCAACTGATGTCACTGAATGCTTCTTCATAACAAGTTTTTGCTTACCTTATCGGACAAAACAATGTCTGACAAAAAGTGACAGATTTTTGCAAATATGATAAAAATTTTGTCCAACAAATAGTTTTTGTAAAGAACAATATTTCAAATTTGCCTACCTAAAATTTGTTCTCCCGTTTACAAAGTAGGTCTTCATCACCAGTTGGAAACTTTGTTGCTTTCTGCAGACCGAACGTTTTTGCCAACGAAATCGTTTCACCCCCAAAACATGGAAGAGCCATTAGTTTTTGCAGCAAAAATTGGCATTGGTGTGAAAACACACAAATGCAACCAAAGAGACATATTATATGTTCTATGTGTTTTCAGATCTTTTGCTAAGAAAAATCCATTAAAAAAATTAAAATTGGACTAAATTATTCGCCAGCCAAAATTATTTGCCGTACAAAAGTGATGAAATTTTCTGGGGGTGACGAATATTTTGTCTGACGAAAAATTTCAACCAACATTATTTTCTCTGATACATAAGGTATGTCCAAGTTTTCATCTCCGACATTTCTGTTTGAGAAAACTAGAACTTGGACATCTCAGAGAACCCTCATGCGCAAAATCAAGTGCCTCTACTCTAAAATTTCTAACCCAAACGAGATAATTCTATTCTGCCAAACTAAGTATTCCAGTAAGGGATGTTCTCTTCCATATCAAAATATGTAAAAATCGCTTTTTCAGGTAGCCAGAAAATTAAACATCTAAGAACCAATCGTAGGCTCAAACCGATGAAAAATTAGAACATTGGGCCTGACTCAAAAAAAACCGTGTAGCACTACAGCATGAGAACATCTCCTGAATTACCAACACACGTTTGCAAACATTTTTGGAACATCTAACGATACACCTTTCGGACTAGAACTACCGATTTCGGTCTAGTGGAACATCTTTCGGACTATTGAAGCAATTTTCGGATTATTGATTAGAAGCAATTTTCCGACTACTGAAACGCGTTTTGGACTACCAACGCTTTTTTAGGAATTTAAGCACGTAATTTGGACTATAAATAAATTTGTCGGACTAGTAGTACATCTTTTGGACTATTGAAACACATTTCAGATGACCAATGCCTTTTTCGGACTTTAGATACATTATTCGGAACAAAGACACATTTTTCGGACTAAAGGCACATCTTTCGGACTAAAGAGCTTTCGGACTGTTGCTATTTTGCGGAACATTGACACACATTTCGGACTATCGGTAACACATTCGGACTAGTGATACTCTTTCGGACTGACAATATAACCTTCGAACTATAGAGACATCGGACTATAGAGATGACCCCCATTAGACATAGTTAGTGTAGGCAGCTTTCGTACACAGATATTTACATATATAGTCAATGCGGGTAATTATGGCGCACCTTAAAATGCGGCTAATGATGGCGCACTTACGAAAATCCATTTAACAAGATGTAGCAGACTCCCAGGCAAGTGGTTTGAGACTTAAAGCCTTCGTGCGTTATTCTGCCATTCGTTCCGCTACATGAAGGTGACCCATCACGTTCGCCCGTCTTGTAATTCCATATAGTTGCGGTGGTACTTTTAGAGATTCGACTCTGACCCAATAAAATTTTGATCCCTGTTATTAAAACTTTTTTCATTTCCAGCCCTGGCAGAGCTATTTTGCCATAATTGATGTAATAAATTAAAGTAAACTCGCTATTTTCCAATAATAACACGAATTAGCCACCTTTTGCACTGTAGTCTCCCAGGTTTTAAGGTGCGTCACCATTGCCCACACTAGACCACTGTGGTGGATAATTGTGGCGCACCTGGTAAAGTAGGCAATCAAACCAGTAGATGCACATGTTTAGGGTTTCTGTAGAACAGTTTTTCACAGGTTGAACTGCCAACACCGTGTTTTCGCCGCCTGCGATACCCCGCCGGGACTTTCTCAACATCTGGCTTCGGGAACCACTGGTTGGACGCATATTAGGACCATGCATAACTCGAAGCTCATTTTTAGAAAAATGCGGGGGTTTTTGGCAGCGTCCTGTGAGGAATAGAATGAGGTAATAATTTTTCTTTCATTTAAAAGCGACATGAATGGGATAAACTAATTCAAGGTTGAAAAAGAAATTATGTTGCTGTGCCACGATTTCCCGCACCTGCGCCACGATTAGACTTTTCAGGGGCAATTATGGCGCACCAAACGTTTCTAAATATTTCCTTAAATTTCGGTTTTTATACGAACAGTCACGGTAAATATGAAAGGTAGGAAGCCTGTGCAAGTGTTTGGCACAAAATTTGCATTTTATTCCTTGTACGTTTTCGTTGCGAATCAAATTACCGAAAAGTGTGCCATAATTACCCACATTGACTATAGAGAGAGATAGACAACATATAGGCACTAACCTGTCTGTCTTCATTGGATACAAAAACACTGTAGTATTGTTTTAATTCATCTGGGCTGTTACTACGAACTTGTTCACACAGTTTCCAAACATTCTCCTCGCTAAGAAAAGACAGAAAATAGACAGTGGTAATAACATTGCAGAATAATTGAAAAACATGGATTTACAAATGCAAATAACCAACACAACATGGTTATAAACTTTTGTGTGTGAGGAATTCAGACTAAAAGCAGCATAACATCGAAGCACAAACTCCCAACAATGTCAACACGAATATAAATTAAGTTCAGGACTCTGTCCGAGATTCTGGCCCCGTTTCTGTCAAAAGCCGGGTTTGAAAATCATACTGTGCGAGTGCAGAAATTGGGCTTTTCACCAAAACAAAAAAATGCGCAACACAAATATCATTTCATGTAAGGGTAAATGAAAAGCATGTTACCAGTAGCAGCTGGTGTAGACACAAGAGGATTGAATAAGGCCCTTCTTTTTCAGCTGTGATTGTTCCTGATTTCGATTTTCCACAGGTACTGAAGCTGGTGAAGATCCTTCTTCATCCATTCTTTTCTGAATGACATACACACATACAACACATATGTTAACAGTTACTATGCATACGAAAGTACTAGCTATGTATAATACATATCATCACCATATAAGATACATAAGGCTCTGCGGGACAACGGCAAATCAAAAAGAGCACATACATACACATTAAAGTTCCTAAGCGGCAAGCCACCATTTACCGTCATTTGAAGCAGGTGTTCTGCCTACATTACTTGATCTACCATTAATAGTCTAAAAATTTTTACCTCCGATCAGCTGAGGCACGCTATCCTACGAGCCTGATTACACTGAATTCTGGCAACACATTCTGGCAAAAACACAAGATAACAGTGTATATGTGCTGACATGAAAACAGGTGCTCACTGATGCCAGCTTTGATGTAACAAAATCAGCTCCACTAAAGCTTAAAACTGTGATCCTGAAAGTAATTCTTGTCAATACCGCACTTCACAATGCACAATTTAAATTGCGGTAATTCACCACACAAGCAAAAAAAACTGTTCCAATTCACCAATGCACCAGCAAAAAACCACAGTAATACACTGATGCATGAGCAAAAAACTACTGAAACTAACCGACATTCCAGCAAAAAATACGGTAACTCACCGATGCATGAGGAAAAACCTGCCGTTCTGCACCGAATAGCGATTCAAACAACTTGTTTTGGGCCAAAACTTTTATTAAAAATATTAGAACTAGAAGTTGTAAAAATGACCACATATTTCAACAGACTGGATACTTTGCTCTAAAACTGTGGAGCATCACCAACAGTACACTGAAATAGCGATTCTGTACTGTCAAAATTTACTTACAGAAAAGAAACTGCTAATCGCATCACAAAAAGTGAACCTGCTGACATATAACTACAAGATAGAAACAACTAAATGCATAAGAAACACAAGAGAACACACACATGCAGATGTATATATACACATGTATCATCTGAACCCTGACCTACCGGACATATAAAACTTGCTCCAACCCTACTTTTCTCAACGCGTGTATCGAAAATCTGAAATCTATCCTCGGTAAAAATGGATATCCTGAAGGTGTCATAAATTTTATAATGTTATGGACATTATTAGAAAACAGACAGAAACTAGTGGCGACGTTTTTGCTACACTACCTAAAAACAGCTTATAATGACTTTGACTTATTTTCCCCAATAGAAACTTAACCAATTATTAACACATTACAGATAAAGTTAAAAACAGACTAAAAACCCATTAATAATAGGTTAAAAATAGCTTTAGAACCCATTAATAATCTAGCTTACAGGTACTTGCACCCCCCAAAAACACGTGGCACTCTAAAAACCACAATAAGAGAAAAAGTAGCGCTAGATGTGGGCAATGCAGAATACTGACTTCAAACCTGCATTTTCAGATAGCTGGGTAATAGAATTAGACATTAATACTCAATCAGGCCTGTTCATCAATGCTTGCAGAAAAGTATAGAAGTTTGCGTCAGAAAACTTGACTGAAAAATTATCCTCATTTTTACCAAAATGGTCATGATATTTTGAAAATTGAAAATAAGTTTGCAGTCTAAAGTTTTTTTAGTTTGCAAGTATGTCATCTTTAAATCCCGAAAAGTGTTGTACCTAGTTCTGGAATGATTTGATAGATATTTGGCTTGAAACTTTAAAAAATTCTTTGTGGGTTTTGGAGTGCATTTTCTGGAAAAAACTGATTTTGCAGGAATATTAAACAAAATCTATGTGTTCTTCCATTTTGCTATCATATCTTTGAAATACTAAGATGCTGAGACAGTTGAACAACAACAAGCAGTTAAAATGGAGCATAGAAGAGCATGCAACACTTCAGAACACAACACATGTTTAGCTACATGATGATGATGAACCGTAAACAAGATGTGAATCGTAAGCAACATTGTCGAATGCAGATGATTTGAGACAGAGTACCAAACTCTGGAGAGTAAATGAAACTCTCCCCTGTTACAGAGTGAATGTAAACTGACGATGAAAAGGACAGTTTATATAGTAAGTCACGACAGACTCGTCAGGGTCATGCATATGCACATGGTCAAAAGCTTGAACAGAGAATTGTTGCTTGATGCATCAAGCAGCAATTCTCTGTTTAAGCCTTTGACCATGTTCAACTGTTTAATAGCTTCTTCATATATATATGCAGGAACATCAAATCTTTGTCCTTTCAATGGAACAGCTTCCAGTGATTCATAGATCATATCATACACACTAAACATGGATGTGTCAAGCAAATGAGTTGGCATGTCATCATGAATTGTGCCGGACCCCACCTTCGGTTTCAGACACCTAATTTCAAGTGCGTCCGCTGGGCCAGTCATGTCAACCAAGAACCATTTGATGACTTTTCCAAGGAAAAGCTGAGAAGTGTGTTTCAAAGAGAAAACAAACCCTTCCAACGTTCCAATTACCATTTCTTCAGGCACTGGTGGACTTAAAGTTTTCCATGTCTCCTTCAAAATAGCCATTGGAGAAGTCAGATCGTCAAAATCAGAGTCGGTTCTACTATTTGATTCGCCACCAGAATCACAATCACACCCAATCACTCTCAATCACTCTCCTCACTAGATTTCTCATTTTTCTCTTGAGAAAACCAGGAGCGTTGGCAACCAGAGGGACCAACTCGCATAGCTGAAGCAGGAAGAACCATGACTGGTTTTGTACCATTTTCTTGACACTTCATTTTGCTACATGTGGATACATCATGACAAACAGGGCACTGCTTCAGCCTAACTGCAGCACATTCCAAAATACCACAAACACATTGGATTTTACATATCAAAAATGCTTGTTTCATATCTTGGTTTTTCTAAGGCATGATACGACTCCTTTTTTGCCTTACCTACTCCTGTTTTTTGTCACTGATGTCCTTCAGTAAGTCAAGCACCTTCTAAGCTTTCATTGATTCATGAACTTTTTGCACTGTCATAAATACCAGAATTTCTTGGAGATCTATTATACTTTCATTCAATGCACTGCTGATATCCACAGCCCGGTAGAACTTGTCTGCAAGTAGGATCCGGAGCCAGGCGCTGAGGAAACGCTGGCTGAAAGAACTTTTTGATCAGAAGTGGTTTCCATACATGCTTCCGCCCTGGCAAACCTATCTTGCTGCATTAGCTCAACACTCAGCCCTCCTCTAGTAACTCCAACTTTTCGAGCTGCATTGATGAGACTCTCCTAAGATGCCCATTTGTTCCAGATATTTGACAGGAATGAGCATGAAGGCTTCCCTGTTAAGTGTGCTGGTTTCTGCAAACATTGATGTCTTCTCTCGTTCGTACTCCTAGTGTATGTTTTTCTTTAGTACCATGCACTTTTCTTCCCCAGGCGTCAGTACAGTACAGTATGAACGTTCTTCTCCATCTACAATTTTGCCATCTAGTCTACAGTTGATAGTCTCTCGATCTTTCACAATAGGGAAGAGACCAGTTTTCAGGACAGCACAGCCCGGTTTCCCATTACCCAAGCACCAGGCTGTTGCTCCTTCTAACTGCTTTGTTGTGGCATTTGTAAGTTTCCGAGCTACAGCTTCTTCAGACTTGGTTGTTGGATTTCTGCTGGCAGGCCTTCTCTTCTTTATACGCAAGGAGAAAGTGAGTGCCATTTTGCTATAATCTAAGCCACAAATATTTGACTAAATTTCAAATAAGGTTTAAGTCATCATTACAAATCAAAATCACTCAAAGTAACTGGTGATTGTTGACACAAACCATCAAGATTCATTGTGGTATAATCATTTATTGGATATAATTAAGTAATTTTGCATGAATATAAAAATCGTATTGTGGTTTTTAGGGTGCAATCATTGTGGGTTTTGTGGTACTTTGGGGTCTTCAGCAAAGAATAAGTTTGCAACCTTCCAACCAACCTAAAGACAATTTAATAGGACCAACTTGTGCCAAAATTCAACTTCCAATTACCAACGATCGCTGTTGTACAGCGAAAAGAGTCATTGCAGGTTTTGGGGTGCATGTGCAGAAAATATGCAAATTTCAACGCTGTCCATAAAATCAACCACAACCTTATTTGATAACATACCCCAGGAAGAATCAGTTTTAGGCTGAAGTTCTATACGACATACTACAAAGATTCAAATAGATAATATTCTTCACATTACAGCGAGCCCTACTTTTGTGTGGGTTTTGGGGTGCAAGTACCTGTAAAGACAGGCTAAAAATGAAGATTAGAAACAGATTTAAAAAATCTGAGTTTGACTAGCGCGCTGGTCGCTGGTCGTGGGCCACTAGCTGTGGGTTGCTGGTTGCAGGTCCCTGGTTGCAGGTCCCTGGTTGCGGTAAATGGACAGCGGTTGAGACATCCGACCGGCACTATCGAAGCACCTGTCGTCTTACCTTCACCGGACTTATTCAGGGTGTGCATAAATTATAATGATCATGGAACTAAGTTGGCGATGAAGAGGCGAAAACGTGAAAGAAGAGGCCATGTTAACTCTGTTGACTTCACTGACAATATATAGAATGCAGGAGCATGCAGTATGCTTGAAAAGGCATACTGCTCTCTGTACACAGATAGAAATCGCATGGTGTGAGAAATGTGCCTTTCAGAAGGTGAATGCCGTAAGTTGTGTTTTGCGCCTTCTAATTTTGCAAGGCATGTAGCTAATTTGCAAGGTAACCTGAAACCTATTGCTTCGATTCTCTGCATAGGGGACTGTCCGCCTCATCCCCATGCGAGGAAGTAGGAGTTCTTGTCACCTACACGGCTCAGAGACAGAGGCTCCAGTATAGAGGAATGTAAACATCTGATTGCAGGTTGTATTTAGAGCCATATGCAAGAAATGAAGCATCTGGTAGCAGGGTACTTTAAGGTAGCTTGCTGGACAAACCCTTTGCTCTCGGCAATACTTTTCATTCTGCCAGCAAGAAACCCTTAGAGATGCCCAGAATAAAGCATTGCCATGTACACACTCCTTTAGACGCTTATCACAAACAAATTTTTATTTACCTTCAAAGTGCTAAAAACCAGGCCGGGAATCTAACCCGGAATAACACCACAAGGGTACTATCAGCCTAAACAAATGCTAGGGAACAGGGTCAGGACATATTAACAGTTAAAGAAATATAGTAGAAAAATTGTGCCCTGCCAAATGCAGGTTAAAAGTCAGGAATCACTCCAAAATACATGTGTAATATATCTATTGAAAATCAAAAAGAATATGTTAGGAGGAATGCACCAGATGCAAAGCCTACTATCCTAAGACCGTCAGACATGATGCTGCAACTATCTAGTACAGAGGAAGATTGTCATGGTACGTGGTACAATAGACATAAAAAACTGTACAGCCTTGTGAAGTATTAGACCCAGATCGGTTCTTGGAAGCTAGCTGGGGTTGCATGTTACATGTACGCAAAACATATCATATATAAGCTCTTTCAAAAAAATTTTTGCAAAGTAAAATCTGATGATGTCAGCATCTTCGACTATAACAGGGCTAAACTACATGTGTACCAAGTTTCATATTGTAAGTAACTCTAGAATAGATTTTAAAGGGATCCTCCGGCAAAAATATAAATAAAGTTAAAACAGCTTACCACTGTGTAAATAGCACAGAATCGTTCTGATTTTTGCCTCTTTTTCACTTTAACATCAGAAAATCAAATTTTTAGTAGCCAAGCTTCCATGAGCTTCCCTTTCATCGGGTAAGAAGCTTTGCAAGTTGTGACGTCAGGATGGGACAGAACCATAATGGCCATCGTG
>JAOBRC010715450.1:0-10382 GCA_027575255.1 Scolionema suvaense | reverse complement strand
GGGTGGAGGGCTTGATCAGGATGTCACCCCATGTCACCTTCTATATTTTCCGAATGGCATAACTTGGAAGTTTAGTAGTTTTTCTTTACAAGTCTATAAAGTTACCCAAAGAGAGGCCGATATGGAAGACTTATCTCCTTATGTCGGACTTCCCGACAAATATTTTATGCATTGCTAGAAAAAAATCACTTTCCAACAAATGAAAGTACACCCCCCCCCCCCCCATCACAGGTTAACCCTATTTAGCCCAGGGAGGGGGGCAATACGACCACCCCTCAGTATTTTTTTAATATATCAAAAACAGTAAAACTGATGAACCTTTAATTTTTCGACTTTTAGTTTGCATGTATAAGACATGTCAGAAATGCAGTATATTTACTACGATTTATGATTTGGTACCACAAAGCATGCCTTCTGCACTTGAAATACTTTTAAATGACTTGAAAGTGAGGGTATGTTTTTCCAGAAATTTTGTAATTTATAATGGTAATAGAAACGTGTAGTCACTTTGGGACCCTGCCACTACTTTTTACATGAAGTAGACGAGGTTTTTACAGCTAAAACATAAAGAAGAAAAGTGCAGCTATAATCCTGCCAAATGTGGAGGCTTCACGATACCCAAGTCAAATTTTAGAAGGGGGAGTCATATTGACCCCCCTCCGGGCGAAATATGGGTCTGAAATATGCCGGGCTAAGTAGGGTTAATTTGATGTCCTTTTTGCCTAAACTACGCAAATGTTTGAGAAATTCTCCTAATCCAGTATATGGTGGAACACGTAGATATACATTTTTCTGACCATGCTCACTGCAAACGCACATAACTCTCAAACGGCTACTGCTACACCTCCGAAACTCAACGGCCCAAATCTTTTAAGCTTGTTTTCTAATATTCTAAACTTACTTACAGGATAGGCAAAACGGATTTTTTTAGGTCTCACAAAAATAGTTACAGCAGGCTAAGGCTTAGAGAATGCTGAGAATTGGCTACGTCGGCCCCAAACAAATGTTTCAAAATTTCTTTTTAGCTCTACGCACAATATTGAGTCATTTAAGAGCCGTGGAAAGGCGCTCTGTGTCGTATACATACTACTAGAATCGTCAGAGATCCATTACCAATACTCGAAATTAGTGAAAGAGACTCGCTTCTATTCTTGACTAAGTCTGGTGATGTTCTAAAAACTAGGCTCCAACCTAAGAATACTAAGGAAATGGCGATGCTGTGCAACGTACTCATACCACAACACCAAAAATAAATATGGTAGCTGCTTGGCTTCAGGATAAGATACCTCAAAATTAAATATTCTTTATTCATGAAATAAAAACCCAATGTGACCTGGCGAGCAGTGATGTACCGTCTTTTAAAATGTCACTTTTGGCCATGTTTACCCTTAAAACAAGTTTCTAGATTTTCAATTAGTTCTATAAATCGCCAACGAGAACCAATGCTTCCTCGACGATTTTCTAATCATAATATCTTCATTCCATCAAATCAGCCGCGATGTATGTCGTCAGTGTTGAAATAGCAAGCTAATGGAACCACACGAGACCGAAAATAAATATGGCTCCTATGTTAAAGTATCAAGTAAATACAACTACCTCTGCATAGACAGGAATTCCTCTGTCGAGGAGCAATTTGACACACTCGACGTGACCCCTGAAATGGAAGCAGATGAAGAATGTAAAACAATTATCAGCAGGAGCAACTAATTTCAAAATGTGAAAAGAAAACATTTCGATCGAAACACAGATTACCAAAAGAAGTGGACAAGAATGTTAGCTGATGAAATTTCAGAAAGGCTGAAACTCTATGAAATCCAAACGATTGAAATGACGAACACTACTCGGATACATTGATGCATTCTGCAGGTATAATTGCATAGGAATTTTAATTACATTACATCTAGTATGACCTACTATTTTTTCTCTCCCCAGATCAATGGGGATGGCCGACAGAAAATTGTAATGTAACAAGGCAGAAACATGACGTAACTGTTATAAAAATAATAGTACTAAAACCAAAAATATCAACCCGATGTTGTAGCATTTGAATTGTGGAGAGGTGAAGAAACAATTTTAAAGATTTAAGTTCCAGATAAATGGTTTTTAAATTAAATTAAATTTAATTTCACGTGAAGGCAAAAAGACAACCAAGCATGAAAATTGATATTAAGTCCAACTTTGATGGTTTGCGAATGACTTTCAATTTATTGCAACTAATAAGTACAGATCAGAGGTAAATCTATCGGATTTTACAACATGGCAGCCAATTCACAGCCAAAACGTGTTCAGAAGATTCAAAATACTATTTTGTTGGATTAGAACGATTGAGCACATTCCGGGGGAAATCTGTTGAAATCTGTTGATCATTTGGGTTGAAAGAAAATGGAACAAAAGATATTCTTTGAATTTGCAATCAAAGCAGGAATATCCGTTCAAGGTCTTCAACTTACAGAATCCATACATTTTAAGTTGATTACGGTTTGTAAATCACGACAAAGCAAATAATTCGTCGAAAACATAAGATAACTATAAAGAACTTTATTAGGACATAGAAGTTCTTCCACAACATTTTCAAAAAAAAATAAAAGTGCTGCAAATTCAGAACACAGATGATCAGCAAAACATCAGCGTTTGTTATCAGAAATCAGATTCTACAGAAAGTTGCTGAGGTCAGCAATATGAAGATCATTAACATTCAGATATGCAAGGAAAACCACGAGCTGTGCATCTTAACGTACTTCATTGCTGCTAAGTGTACAGCTGATCTTCCCAATGAATCCTAAAAATAACAATCATTTGTAAAAGATGATCACAAGATTCAACCAAGAAACAAACAATGAATCCATATCTCTGTCCATCTCTATGAGCACAAATATCCATCATACAATCTGATTGAAACCACATCCTTTCGACTGAACTGAAAATATTGATTAGGAGAATGTGAAGAGAATTTTTTGCTGGACCTATCTCAACAAGAAACATGAAACTATTTCACAACATTGATCAAATCATGAAGTCAGGGAAATCAGTTCAAGAATAGACATTATAATGCAGGACTTTCCAGAGAGAATCCCGTTATAAAGAAGTATGTTCTTTAACAAAAGCATGCTAAATGTGAAGAGAAAATCACAATTTTAATCTTTACCTGAACAAACAGAAGCTTTGTAATGTATAAACTGTCTTCAACCAGCTTTTGTATTATAATAGAGATATTACCTGATGCATACAGTAACTATCATTGAAATCACTGATTAAATAATCCTTTCCTCAGGGAAGTCTACTGTATCAGTAAAAGTGCTGTTCTGTTCTCAGAACACTTAAGAAGGCACAGGGTTACATTGGCTATAGCGTACAATCTCGGACAAAATATATTAGAACGAGTGAAAATTAAGCTATCCCAAGAACTCTCCCCCAGCTCCTTCACCTTCAATGTTGTTGGTGGTCAGCTGCGACCATGCCAGCTGGAAGATATCAACATTAAAAAGTGGAAGAAGGGGGGAAATGATCAATTTGAGCATTTGTTTCAAATATTTTGTTTGGGATTGCAGCGTAGTCGCTTTTCTCTAAAATCAAGAAACAAATGTCATCAGTTTGTACTCTGTGACTGCTGCCAAATTGAAATGAGACATGTCATATAACAGGAGAAGAGAAAGAGGAGGTATTGATTGTCTTGCCAATTTTCCACTTGTCACACTCTGGCTCACGTAAATAGATTTGATGAAATAGACTAAGCTAAACTATATTGGCTAACGAACTACTCATTGAGGACTTAAGCTTTTCTGGAGCATCTGCATTGGAAAAATTACTGGTGTTTCACTATCGTGTTTAGATGTGTTCAACCGTTAACCCTTTTACAGAGGCAAGTATTTGGCTATAGGGTTTGGCATGAGAATTGCAATTTCAAGTCTGCGAATGATGATCAATACATCCGGTTTGACCCAACTTTCCCAGCAATTGTAGTCAGGGAAATATTTTTTAGCATCGCACAGAATTTTCCATGGAACCACGACATTTATCACGTCAGATTTGTTCTATATGCACCCCCGTTCCCAGGTTTCGTTCGACCTAATTATGCCCACGTACTGATTGCGGATTGGTTGCTTGCGCCGAACGCTGCATAAGTTATCACCACATGATCACCGAACGCGCATCGTTGTTTGTCCTCTTTCTCTTGTCTGAAACGTTTGCGATGGACCTCAGGCAAAGAGAGAGAGAGTGAATTACGAGGTTTTCGATTTATCCATTGAGTATTCTTTGGGGGAAACAGCGACGGTATATCAAGCTGACTCGGTGAAAAGCAGGTATGTTCACTTTTTTCTCTCCTGTACATGTTTGCTCATATTTATCTGCAGCGTTTCAAATGTTCACTTGTTGCTGTATTGTATTCCCACCTCTCATTCTTTTCAGATAAATTTGCACAACATCCCAATTGATAGTTAGTAGTGATAACGGGAAATGTGATAGTTTGTTTGCTCCTGCTCATCTGATGCTTCTGTTTTCTGGCATGCCAGCTGCCAGACAGACAGGCTGAGCCAGCAGCGAGAGTGGTGAGCATGAAAGCTGAGCAAGGAGATTTTTATTTTTGTGATAACTTCTGTTCAAGGTGCAAGGCAGAACTCTGTATCTCGTGAAATGGGCTGGCACTGCTGAATCTACTTGGGAACCCGAGGAGCACGTTACGATCGATCCTCGCTTACTGATGTAAGATTCTTTTGCTTTGCTGGTTGATTTGGTTATGTTCCTTTCCATTTTTTGCATCTTTTTATAATATAAGAAGAGGGGTAAACAATACATCGTTTGATCTACCTCGTCCATTTATAATCTATCGCTGCAGCCTGCAACTTCTAGCTGCACAAGAAAGATACACCTGTTTAAACTATTTTTGGGCCGTCCTCTTTTTTTTACTAGTTATTCCTGTTGCTAAATTGTAGCTGGTCTATCTACCTTTTTTCTTGTTGGTCTTCATTATGATAACAAGTTTGTAACTTTTCATTTTTGGCAACAAACGTTTTGACTGTTTGTCACATGCACTGGACGTGATCAGCGATTCTTGTTTATAGTCATGCATCGACATAAATAAAGCCCCAACCAAGGAACTGAGGTTTGAACTAATCGAAGCACGAATTAGCCTGAAACTAAAACTTTTTCATGTAGCCTTACACTACATGCCGTTTTCCAAACAGAGGTACCTTTCACTGATTTTTTGTTCTGTTAGGCATTGGAGAAGCCCAGATCTAACCCAGAGGGAAGTATTGTTTCATGCTAATGTCTTGTTTTGTGCTATAGAGCAGGACCTGAAAGAACGGTTGAAAACTGTTAAGTACTTGGACTTTCCTGCGCCTGTTTTCAACTTAATTTTTTCAAAGAAAGTTAACCGTTCAATGGGCAGGGTTAGCGAGTACTACTTAGTACTTCTTTGATTCAACATTCTTTCCAGTGGGTTGGCACATTGCTCGAATAAATTCCCGTGGAACTGTCAGGCAAATCATATTTCCTCTGTTGATGAAGTCTTTTCTGGGCTGGTCTCCACAACTGTATAATGTGGACGGGTCAAAGAAAACACGGATACCTATGCAGACGTTGATGATTTCATTTGCAAAGGAAACAACAAACTCCTGCGATTGAATGGTACATCATTCAAATATGCTCATATCAAGTAAATACATATCAATGTTGAGAAATATATGAACATTATCTTTCCTACAGCAAATAAACATTCTTCCATGAGCTGAAAATGCTATATTCGATCAGTCAGTTTCCTTTTAACGGCAACATACTGATGTAAATAGAGCACGTAACTATGAAATAAAGTCATAAGATGCTATGTAAGTACATTAAAATCTCATACACTATAACAAAAATCAATAAAATCTCCTGAATGAACCAACGGTTGAAAAATATGTTTCATCGATATTTCAAACACACATACTACAGTTAAGCCGAATTTCCACTTGAGTGAATGTCGTGGCCAAGCGAAACTTTCGCCACAGCGAAAAAGTTTGCTGCAAAGAAGTTAAACGGGCTGCAACTAATTTTTTCGCCGGGACGAACACGTGCAGCGCACATTTCAATTACTGCACATGTGCCAAAGCGATAATATTTACATTTTTAAGTCGATTGCTATTTGTAAATCACGGAACAGCGGAGACTTTGGGAAAAATATGAGATAACGACACTTCAAGACAAAAATTCGTTAGGAAGCTTTTTAAAAAAAAATTAAAATTAGAACAAATTCAGAATAGAGTTGAGCAGCAAAACATCAAAATATGTAGACGTATGTAATCAAAATATGTAGACAATGCAGAGATTTTAAAATACAGCAAGTAAATCAGCATTTGTGATCCAAAAGCAGAGTTTACAGGAATTTGCTGATGCTAACAATGTAGAGATCATCAACCATCACATAAACAAGTGAAACACAATCCACACATTAACACTTACGCATAAGCTGCATAGTCTAATGGTTTTCATTCATTGGAAGCCTGTGAATAAGGATCAAATGTACGAGACGTTCCACTTCAAAAGATTTCAATAAATTACAACAAACAACTTTGATCTCTCTGTCTCTCTTTATGAGGTCAAATATCCATCGTAAAATCAGATAGAAACAAGTTCCTGTCATAAGATATATTTGTTCGATCTTGCTCATGAAAGAAGCATAAAAATACTTCAATTCACGGAATGAAAGATGATTAATTTCAAGACCACAGTTCCAAAAATAGACATCATCTTATGAATCATTGACTTAAAAATGAATTCAGGGAAATCAGTTCAAGTCCACAGCTTCAAGAACAGACATTGTGTGACAAGATCTTCCAGAGAAGACTAACTTGACAGTGCATGAAAACAAAGTTAGTGTTGATATGATTGAAGCATCGTGTATCTCAAGAAGTGTCTATTATGCCACTTGATACCAGAATGTATGGCTGTGGACGATGTAAACCTTAATTTAAAAGTTAGAAATCGCAAAGCATGATTTTTGCGAAACCTGATTTTTAAGTTAGAAGAATGTAAGTCGAGTTTGAGGGCACTGGAATTTGTCGATAGATTACGGCTCCTTAACGTATGACAACACATGTTAACATGTTTAAAATAGCCCATGTTTGCCCTATTTCATGACAATGTCACATTTTTGAACGTGGAAACCTGAACTTTTGGTTAATTTCGCTGAAATTTGTTTTTTCGGGTTAGTTTTAACATTTTACATTGTATTTTCTGCATTAAAAGAACTTTCTAATCATAAAATATCAATTTTCCATCAATTTTCAACTTTTTGTGGAAATTTGCCCATATCACGATACCCCTTGACTCAAGACGCGACAATTTTGGTCAGAACCAGTTATCATCGATAACTTCTATACCAGTCAAATGAAGCTTGGTTTGCTAAAGGGTTTGAATAATGTTTTTTTGGGATACCTGGTGGGACGATCCAAAATACACAAAATACCCCAGCTTAGACAGGGTTAATCCTATGTAGGATTGTCTTTTTCAGGATGTATCAATGATAAAGGCGGGGAAGGGGGAGCGGGGCAGGATATCACCCCCTGTCACCCTCCATATTTTCCGAATGGCATAACTTGGAGGGTTAGTAGTTTTTCTTTAGAAGTATGTAAGATTACCCAAAGAAAGGCAAATATCGAAGATTTATCTCTATTATGTCAAACCTCCCGATAAATATTTTATGCATTGCAAGAAAAATCACTTTCCAGCAAAGGGAAGTGCAATCGCAGGTAATCCTTATTCAGCCCATATTGAGCCAGTTTCAATTTCTTAAATGTCCTCACTGCGTTAAGGAAGTGGTTTGCGTTGATATACGAATATCGGATATTTTTTCGTGACTGGTGTTATTCGCAGATACACGAACGTGGTTCATATTCCACAATATGCGATCATCAATATCAACGTATATGCGTATTTCGGATACTATTTAGTATACGAATTACGTATATGCACGGATAAGTACGGTAAACACATCGAGAAAATATGTTGGTAATATACAAAGCCATAATGTCAACCTCGCAAATGTCGACTTTGGACACCATTAGGCGAAAAAGAAGTTTTGTTCTCGAGTGCCACAACACGCATGTCTGGCGCGAAGTTGCGTTTAGGTAATCGGACAGCCTCCTTCGTGAAGGATGCCAGCAAGACATTTGAATCCCTGTATACTGTATAATCACCGCCCATCTCTTGTGCATCGATTGTGTTGAGTAGGGTAGTCACACTCGCAGTTATTGACTGTGACTGATTGATGTCAATGGTTTTTGGAGTAGGTAGCCTGCCTTATGTAAATTTTTCTTCAACATCTGTTTAGGTCTTCCTGACATCCATCATGTGTGTAAGTCATTATGGATGGGGAAATATTTGATTTACAGCCTAGGACAAGACAGGAAAGTTTCCGTTCGTTTGTATATATATAGGCCTATCTGCCCAGTCAGGTCCAACTCGAGTACCTATACTACGATGTGGTAGTATTCTACGATCACTGAGTATACTCCACCTATGCCGCAATGATAGTGAAGATTAAATAAAACTGCAAATTAACCTTATTTGCCTTCCACTTTGTTGAATCACTGTTCTCCCATTATTTCTTCTGCACAATAAATTCTAATATGATATCAACAACTTCATTGATGCAGACAGAAACTTAACCATTACAGTTTTGCGTTATCACCAGTGATTGATCTGCTTCATATGAAATGCGTTATAGATTTTCAGCAAGGACAGTAGTATACTTCGAGATTCACATATTTAGCCAAAAAACCTTTAAAATTTTGCTGAAAGTTCTCATCAGAACAAGCTGTAAGGTACATTAAAAAGAAGACCTTCACATCTTGAGACTGCATGAATTCCAAACCTTGACCTCCTTTTACGTTACTGAAAGTTATTGGCAGTTCAGATCGAAAGCTTCATTTACATCACAGGATACTCAGGTATTCCAGGGGCTCAACCTCGTATTACACAGTGATACGAGTATAATCCCACATCGAAGTTTATTCTGGTTGATCCTGACTGTGCTTCCGAACAAATCAAAACACATCGCATTCAGCTTCAAGCTAAACTATAGCCTGGCCTCATCATGGTTGTGGGTAATTAAAGACACTTAAACATAGTAGAATCTAGCCATGTGTGTGACTAAAGAAGAGATTGCTGGGTGAAGCTGCGACTATTACTACAAAATGATCAAAGCAGTGCCTATTATCTTTGTTTTAAGTTGTATCTGTATTCTCGAATGCTCTTTTGATAGCAATCTTTCAGAGATATCCTGTGTTTAGCTAGATATGACCACAAAAAGTTGAAGTTTCAGTATGCGTAGACGCGCGCATCATCTTTATGGCAACACATATGTCCTATTTTTGTAGCCTGCAGTGCAAGTTTGGCCACTGAAAGTTGAAGTTTCGGTATGCGTAGACGCGCGCATCAATTTTGTGAAGCGCATTTGTTCTGTTTTTGACGCTGGCAGCCATAGTCAGCGATTTATTTGCATTGCTATCTTAACTTGGGTGTAGCAAGCTAGCAACTACCGTTGCCGTCCTGTGTCGTGTCTCTCTCGCTGTGTTGACGCAACATCGAACGCTCCGTTTTGTGCAATAAATCCTGATGACTAGAATGTGACCATAAAAAGAGACATAAAGCGGGACTCCAGGGACCTAAAATCTTGTATTTAAAGACAAACAAATTGCCGTCCGCAATACCAAAGAAGCTATTTTACGCATACCGAAACTTCAACTTTCCGTGCCCTGAGCTATTTATTTTCATGGCATTCTTAAAATATGTCTTGCAAGCAAGCAACTGCTGTTCTCATCGTCTGCCCTGTTTCTCTTGCTGTGTTTATGCAACACCGAATGCTCAGACAGCACTCCATAAAATGTCCTATGTAATTGATACTGTGCAGATTCTATGTTTCTGTCAGCTGGCGTGATCATGCGCTGATTTAATGAAACAGTTTTATCTTAACTCCTGTAATGCTCCCCGTCATTCAAAGAAGATGTTGACGTATCAAATGGAGTGGAGAATAGTTTCACAAAGCAAGATGTAAACGAGTTGTGTACCATGTAGAAAAAACCTTGGATCGTTAAAACAATTCTGCAGATGTTGTGAGCATGGTTCGTTGCTCATGTTTTTTGTTCTTGCATCAACGGCTGATTGTCATTGACATCCCTCCTCTGCCCCAAATTTTGCTCGTGATGCATTGATCTGTGACCATCAAAAGAAACGATAAGTGAGACTCCAGAGATCTACAAGTTGTCAATTGTATTTCTATGCACTCTATTACACCGCAAACGAAGCAAATAAATTGCAGCGCGTGTCTTGTGTTTAACCCTATTTGGCATGGGGGGGGGGGGGGGGGGTCAATGTGACCCCCCCTTCGATTTTTTTTAAAT
>JAOBRC010715339.1:0-10382 GCA_027575255.1 Scolionema suvaense | reverse complement strand
GCGGCGGATCAAAGAAATGCGCGACTATCGCCAGATGCTCATTCCGAACACGGGAACAGGCCAGTCAGGCCCCCATGCCAGGTTACATTGCGTAGGATTGTGTTCCTAGCTAGTGTAGCTAAAGCTATTTATAAGTCGTTTTTCAAGCTGATACCCATAGCTGTTCTTAAAGCTTTTTTCAGTATAGCTATACATTTACAATGCATTTTCAAAACACTTGTAAATGTATTTTAAATGGCTTGAACTTTGGTTAGGGTTTACTGTATTGTCACTTTCCTCACACTTTTTCCCCATTGTACTTAATTGATTCTGCTCCTGTATATATGTAATGCCAGTAATTTCTTCACACTTCTGCACTTATGTAGATTGTAAATATTTAGTGGTTTCCACTTGTAACAATTGGTGTTTTCACACCTCATGTAGAGAATCAGTTTGTGTACTGTATTTTTATCAGTTGAGAATGGAAAATGGGTTCCGAAACATGTCCTGTTACTTTACGACAAGCGGATTTCTTTTTAAAAATTAGAGTAATTTTGTGCTTTTAAGACATTTTGGAAACAAACTTTTATGGTGACACAATAGCCTGAATCCAGCTCTTCTTGAAGCAACTTCAATGTTTGTGAAGTTTTTTCCATTTGATTCTGGCAGATATTTTCAAAAAATGTGAACTAAAAGTCCTTTTTTATTTTTGTTGACTTCCTACAAATTTACTGGAAAAGTGTGCTTGTCCTAGCATTTCAGATTGGCCTCACATTTGCCTGTTAGCTATATATTGTGCTTAATTAACATTTGCCTATTTTTTTGCTCTGAAGAAACCCTTAAGCCCCATTGCACTGTAGTGGAATATATATAGGGGTTATGATCCCCATGTTAAGCTGCACTAGCCATGATGTTGATGCTCGCTCGTGTGATTGAGCAATCTGTTGCACATTGATAGTAAAGGTATATATATTGTTCTGAAGAGACCGTTGCAACTTGTGTGGAATGTATTTGATTCCGTTCGGAACAGCCGTAGCTCATTAGAGCATTGCATAGTTAGGAAGAACCTTCACTCATTTTGCTTTAAAACCCAATATTCGTGTTTGCAGACAGTGTACCCCATTAAAATGGGAAAGCCACAAAAGAGAAAGCGGGCTCATAAGAATATCAAAGATTTCAAGAAGAAACATAGAACAAGAAGGAGAGCTAAGGATGTGGACCAAATTCAAGATGAAATTCTTTCTGAAAAAGCTGATCAGATACTTCACCAGAAAGTTGATCCAGATCTGCCTGGTGGTGGACAGTTTTACTGCATATTTTGTGCGTAAGTATCATATGCCTGTCTGCTTGGATTGCTTTTTAGCCTTTGTTCACAATTTTGCTGCAAACAACCGTACAGGCATACGGAAAGAATTTGCATATTCAAGATAAGTGAGGGATTTATAGTGACTCTTTCCTGCTGAATGAGGGATTATGTTTCATGAGTTCGAAAGGAAAGCCGGTAATCTGCCACTTCAGACTTGCTTGTTAAGTATCAACTCTAGTGAGTTCTGGGATTATTCAAATCACATGGGTGAACAAGACGGCATCTTGAAGTTGCAAGATCATTATTAAGGATGCTGGAGGGGTTTCAGAACACCTGTCTTAAATTCCTCAAAATGGCCAAAGCACTAATGGTTCAAGCAGTTTTCAGTGACTCGTATGGAAGTGTACAGATTTTTTCATCTAGTCGGTAAAAGAAATTTAACTTTTAGATTTCTTTTGTTCTTCTGTGTCACGTGACTTGAATAACCAATTTTGACTTGAATTCTCAAAGCTTCATTCACAGCAAATGATTTTTATTTCATCAGATACAGTACACATGGGACTACAAAACCATGTCTCAAATTTTTCATTTCTAGTTTCCTTCTCAAAGTATCATATATACATTATGATCATAGCTTTCATTTGCATTGACCAAGCCGTATGCCAATTAACTTAAACAGTGTGTAGTATGCGAACCAGAAACAAATTTAAAATTTTGAGAAAGGGTTTTGCAGATCGATTCTTCCTCTTTACATTTAAGGCAAATATGTTATTTACGTTCATCTCCAGTGGAGTTATAGCTCAAGTTATGCAAGCATGCATATATCACGAAATTTTGTCAGTTAGTTGTTGTGAGATAATCCGCTTTGAACGTCGTATTCAGATAAACGCACAATTGTTTCGCACAACAATAAGAGCCATCATAAACTTCATGCGTAATTGTGTTGTGGTAATGATCATATTGTGAGTGTCATCACCGCTGATTCAGAATGTGATCACAGCTTGGACATGGCATTTTTTGAAAGCACAATAGGACGCACAATAGCGAAGGGATGTGTGACTGAACGGTGTGATCTTTTGGCATGGAACTTGCTCTATATATTTGTTAGAGCGTGATTTTGTTTACAACATACACAAAATTTGCGAATTATGATTTTCTGATCGCATAAACCCTTCCAGTATCCTTAATTTACAGGCATCTCCATGAGTATTCTTGTGCCTGCGCTACTTATCACGCACCTTACTAGTCATTGAGCTGTGCAGCTGTCTGTGTGCAGTAAGAGGGACGCATTTTGTTCTGGAACCCCAAGCCAGGCATCCGAGGGTCTTTGCAAACTTACGGAAGCATTCTATGACCATAGTCAAGGCTGCTACCATGGTTTATGCTTTGCAAACTACACTATGCTCATTCTGGGATCAGCTAAATTTCGTTTAACAGCTTCTATACCGTGATGTACATAGTTGTTGAAATCACTAATGGACATGTGCAGCAATCAAATTGAATCCGCCTTGGCGCAACTGATCAGAATATTTTCAAATTGTGTATAGTCACAAAGAAGACCTCTGCACACTAACCAGATGTTTAACAATGAGTCTGATCATGGCGCTTAGATACTCCAAGATAATATTAATTGACACGCCATTGATCATTGTTATTGACACCCTTGATTACCACTCGTTTGCCATGGATGCTCAACATGAGTTTATTAAGCATTCTATTAAGTGCATTACTGCTAGCTCTTTGTCCAGCCACCCTTCTACAGATAATGAGATGCAAAAGGTTCAGCTCCCTTTCTTTCAAGTAATGTGATGCAAAACGTTTTGTCAACAGTCATTGGTTCCCTTGGAATGAATATTTTAAAAAACTACAAACGATCAGACTTTGATAGCTCTAAGACAATGATGCCCTTGTCTGCAATGAAATGGTGTCAAAATTTACCTAAGTGTTTGAATAGGAAAAATATGCAACTGGTCCACATTTATATCCTCATCTGCTCAAACCGTTTCAGAGAAAAAGACGGGACCATGAATAGACATCTCCACTTAAATTATTCATAATCAATGGTAATTCAATATTGAGCCAGACAGACAGTTATTTCCAAATACAGCACTCATAGATACAGGGTTTCGTTTTTCAGATTAAAGAAACGGCGAACTTAAAGAAGGTACCGGCGAAAGCGAGTTTTCGGAACTTGGGGTTTTGGGTGGGGTTGTGGTGAGCACCCCCCGTCGCCCCTGAACGGGTCTAGGTCGGAGCCCTGGAAGCTCTCGCTCTTACACACTCTTCATAGATACAGTTAGCCTAAAAATGTCACTAAAAGAGCAGTAAACCATACTTTGAAACAATACATAAAACAATGTGTTTCTGACTTCCTTTCCAAGCTGCATAGTTAGTGATTGACTAAAAATGAAACTTAGCGGCACAGAGAAACTTCTAGAGCTATATCGCTACTGAAAATCGGAGTCATAGTTTCCTTTATCCGCCCTATACGACAAAATCGCTATGCCCATAGGAAGAACCCAAATTCCAACAAAATAATAGTTATTCTATGAATAATAATTATTCTATGAACACGAGAATGGGCTGGACATGTCACGCTTCTTATGATGCCTCCTGCCTGCACAGCACACAGCTCAGCTACCATATTTAACACGGTTCCATGGACAAACAGATCTTTTAAAATCTAGTCTTGTGTTTGACTGATTGAAATGGTCCGTGTGACAATGCACCCTTTTGTTGTTTTCCTGACATTTTCAACGAATCAGCGTTGAGAACGACTGTATAAAAGAAGGAACGCAAACACAGGCGATCCGCAAGATGTGAGGGTTGTGCGACTGGCATGAAGACCAGAATTCGGTCTTTTAGATTGAGTTAATTTTCATCTATCCGGCTGTAAAAAGTAGTTTGTGAGGGTAACTCTGTTCATGGTGGAAAGTCGTTATTGAAAGCTACTAAAAACTGCTAACACCATTTGCGAGAAAGATGCTCTTTAAAAACACCATTGAACTGTTTGGCATACGTGCTGCCTGATTATTTGCCGTCTATACCTTTTGTATGTCCACTACGTAGCGTTCATCTTAAAAGAACAACTCTTTCTCGCATATGTCTTAGCCAAAATGCAACTAACAAACAATAAAAAATCAGCTTTTCCAGTATAACATAAACCCTCTCCATGTTGCAGGGGTATGCTGAAGCTTCTTCTAAAACAGATTCTCACTCAGGTACACGCTTTATTTCATAAGAACGTACCTTCTCAGACTAAGGCTTCAATGGTCTTAACTTCGGTCAGAATTAAGCCTGAAATGTTCTCAGCTCGCTCTTAGGAAAATGCAATGGAAAATCTCTATCGTTATCAAAATACCAAGATTTTGGCACTCAATCGACCAAAAATTAGGCTGGTCTGGCAAAACTTTAATACTGACTGCAAAATAGTGGGTCTGTTAGTGAGATCTGCAAAAAATACGATTTTTCTTGAACAATTTTTTTTCTGAGTCGTGAAGCCTGAGAGTTCTTCTCATGTTCTAAAATTTTAGTGCTTTAAAGCCATACGTCCTAGGAAACTTTGTTCTTATAAAAATAGTGCAAGCCCCATGTCAATCACACTTATTCAGAGTCTGAAGTATTTTCCATGGTTAATAACAGAAAGATTTCTCTTACAGGCTAACATAAAATGCAGTCGAAGCATCAGCACAGCCCGGAACTTCATACTTTATTCAGAGAAACTTTTGGGAGGTGGAAAACTCACAAAATTTTTTTGGATAAACTTTGCGAATCAGTAAATGTAAAAAAATTTGTGAGATAAACTTTCACGAAAAAAAGCATTTTGTGACTTCGCAAGGTCCTAAAACTACCTTATCCCCACCAAAAATAAACATTGACTGAGTAAACTTTAGTGAAATCGCAATTTGGAAAAAGATTTGCAAGATAAACTTTCGCGTGCGGACGTTTCTAAACATTTCCGCGAGATAAACTTTAGCGAATAGGCTGAAATTTGTAAAATTCACGAAAGTTTCTCCGAATATAGTATGCTAAAATTCCCTGTTCACAAAAAGTCCCAATGGCACAACACTAACGATAATACTCAGGCGCACCGCATGTTTCATTGCCTTCAAAATGATTCCAATCGATCGGGAGAATGTATCGCATGAGATATTGATCATTTTGGTGGACATTTCCAAACATCACCTGTCCATATCAGCTGGGCAACAAGCATGATTATCAAACAAGAAGTGATTGCAGTTACTCAAGCTACTGATCGACTGAAGTAGAGATTGAGGACTTCAGTAGAGATTGTAACAGAGATATACAAGTGCGTAAAATCATGCGTCTATATATTTTGCTGTCTGCCAGGGCCCCGGCGAATTTTGAACAAAGTAAAGATTGGGCGCCGGCGAAATTCGCCGTTCGCCGGCCCAAAAACGAAACCCTGTAGATATGACCTTGCTGATGCAGGGAGAAGGAAAATTGCAATGTACTGAGTACTCAATACAGATCGCTCTATTTGTGGTAATTGAATAGATGCTCAGACATACAGGTTTGTATGGAAACTCTGTTTACAGATCATGGACAATTAGCTCTTAATAACTAGCCAGGTCTTTGGCGACCGTTTTTCTTCCAACTTCACACAAATTGCAGGAAAACTTCAACAACTTATCTGGCCTTTTGGGCTCATTCTGAACAGCGGTCCACAAACTATAAATGAACAAATAAACAAATGAACGATCAAATGAACCTGAAACTGCCGAGTCACATACTCTTTATTCATTTGACCAGATCAACAAGGCATAAAGAACTGGCTAGCAGTGTGGCTGGTGAAGAAGGAGATTTCATGAGGTCGACTGAATTATTCTTGCAAGGAATGCTGTTAACGGATAAAATTTTTACTCACACAACTTTATCTTGCAAAAGAAATCTGCCCTAGGTCTTCCTGATGCAGAGTGATGCTGGTGATACAGCTTGCCAGCATACACAAGAGCAATCACTCACATCTCAGTGAGAAGCCTGAATTTATTCCTTACAGATTGCTGGAAATGACAATTTTGAGATATCTTTGGGAAAACATGAGCCACTTGCCTCCAGCCAAAAATATTAAACTGAGCTAGCTGTACTGCAAGAAAAGGTCCTGTATCTTTGAAGAGCACAAGCAAGTAGGTAGGCACTGTCAGCCCTGTTCTTGTAAGCAGAAAAATGACTGAGCGTGCATGTCTCAAGAAATCATTCAATTTCAGGGGAACTGTGCAATTTTTTCTACAGAATTTATTGTATGGAATAAGAATTCCGGTGGAAAATTTCACTTTGAGGGAACCAGCTATACACGTTTTTAAGAAGAACCAGCAGGCTCAATATTTCTTAATTTTTCATTGACTTGAGTGCGGCAAGTATCTTACATGCTTCTCATTAAATTTGTCTGCCCATAAAGCCATCTTCTTTCCTGTTTTACAGTTCTTCATAACGAAACGTGCTTGCTTCACCAAAGGTATTCTTTGTATGATGATTTAGGAATTTATGCATTTTGTTTGTATGCCATGAAATACTATGTACTAAAAAGTGTGACACAAGTTGCTCAAGACAACCATATGGTTTACGTTTTATGTCACTGGAATGCTTTTCTATTTCCTACCTTGCCTGACTTGCTATTTGAGCCTGAGCCAATTTCTTACATAGATGTTTCTTAGTTTTCAGGGTATCTGAGCCTCATGTTTCTTATAAGCGTGAAAAAAGATCTTCAATAGAGACAGACCAATGGACCGACCATCTGAAATACCTGTCCACTGCTGTATCTGTGACCTCTATCATAATTCTTTTTGACAAAAATCCCCTTGAGTATTAGCAAGCTTCCTGATATTCCAATAATGCTGTCATATGTGCCAACCAGTTTACCAGCATGTATTTTGGCTTGAAATTTGTGAGAAGTGTATTTTGAAATCCGACCTGGTATTTTTAGGGTTGTTTCCTATCCTGATCTTGCTCACTGTATCTCTACAGGTAACTTAATGTTGTGTCCTTTTTTTACTCCCACTTTAATGGAAGGGTCAGACTGAATGAGGTCTGTCCATTCTTTTGGCCAATTTGCACACATCTATTTGTTTTCTCCTTTAGTCGCCACTTCATGAGTGATAAAATCTTAAAAGACCATGAAAAAACCAAGAATCACAAAAAAAGGTAAGCCATGTTGAACTGATTCAGCTCTTATTTGTTCACAAAGTGCTTGGAATAATGAATAATTTCTGTTCTGGCAAGCTCAGCTTGCTACATCATGACTTTTTGTCTATCATGTGCTTTTGTTTCTTGGTATGGGAGAGCTGCAGAAAACATAAATTTCTATGAAACCAACGCTGATTAGTCGAACCTAAGCAACCCTAATGGAAACAAGTCATTTGATTGGTCATTGCGTGGATACTACCAATACTCGCAATCAATACATACCACATGGCTCCTAATCACATCATCCTTTGTGTGAAGCTTCTGAAAGTCATTGGAGATATATAAGAATTGCATATAATCAGATGAGCTTTTCAGCTTTACGGTGTTCGTTTCCCAACGAAACAGTGACAGCTATTCCTAGTATATAATTATGTAATTTAGTTTTATCCCAATTTTATGGTCTCATCAGGGAGGTATGTTGAATGTATATCTCTTGCAGGCTCCATTTCTTGTATTTTCTGTTGTCATAAGTGGTAAATAAGTGTTGTTCTATCTTTGCATTCAGCATCAGGTGTGGCATGCTAAGAGGCCCTATGAGGCTGAAAAGCGTTGATGTCTCCTGTTCAGCCCTGTCAGCAATCATTTTGTCAGAAAGGTGCATAGACTGGTATCCAAGCATGCATTCCTTTTTAACCCTTTCATTATTGAGATTTGGGCACTTAGTTTCCCTGCCCTCTTCATAGCGGAGGGTGAGCGATCGTACATGTTGCTAATTGCTAACTTTACGACTGAGTAGTCCGGCTAGTTCTATGTTCATACCATATAACATATGAAGTTTGAACATAGTGAACATACCCATTCAGCAAACAGACATAAAGCGCAAAATTTTCAAAATTTCTCCAGGAAATTTCTGCGCTTTTCGTGCAAAACATGTTAACTACGGAATCCTAAATTTATCCAGAATTTTAGGGAGAGCTAGCCTTTAAGAATGATATTGGTTCATTGGTTAAGACAGGACTCTGTGGCTCTCTGGTTGGCCAACCTTTTTTATTATATATATATTTTAACATGCGTTCTGTCTTGTTCGTTTTCTTGTTGTTGTTGCTGTTGTTACTTTTTGTTCTTTTTGTTGCATTTGTTCGTTTGTGTGTGTTTGTCTGCCTGAGTTGCTTCTGTGGGCGAGTGTGAGAACTTTCTAACTTCTGTGTCTGTAGATTGACTGGATAGTGCTGAGTGTTGGGTGCCCGTAAAAATGTTTAATGCCGCAGCCGGAGTCTCAAGTTTTGGCACTTCGACAGTCATTGTACGCTAACAAAGGAGTTGGACACACACTCAATCAATTTGCTCATCCGTTCACTTATTTCTTGTGCTTCCTTTATAATCTTTGGAGGTGCTCATTAATTTTTAGTTGGTTTCTTGTCAGTCTACATCATCGGCTCAATGTTTTTACCCTGAAAAAAGGAGGAGAGTGGTGTTCGCTCCCTAGGGATTGTTTCTCCCGGGTAAATCCACTCATCGTCAAGTTATGTTGCTCACCATGCAAGCCTTGTTTTATGTTTCTCTATAATTATGTGTATCTTTCTTCGACCATTAGAAAGTTACTACCAACTAACTTTGTGGTAGCTTTACGTTCAGCATAAGCATGTATCTTTCTGGCTGCTAGTTAGCCATAAGTTTGTTTCTCTGGTGATATGATAGTGTTCAAGTGATATGCCCTTAGCTGGGAAATTTTTGTCTGCTTGTAAGACTGATGAGAACTCTCTGATAGAGCTGTAGTCGATGGAAGCAGATTTCTGAACGAATATGTTTACTAAAGGTAACCTGGGACCAGATCCTACCATTCCTCTATACTGGAGCTGCTCGCTCTTTACCGTGTAGAGGAAAGGAGGATCTGGCCAGTTTGGCTGGGAATTGATTTCTGCGTCGACACATCGAGGCCAGCGGCATCAGACTGTATTCTATCATTAAACAATAAAATAAAAGCACTACGCATGCTCCTACCGCTGTGCAACATAATGCAATTGTCAAAAATAGCCAATCAAATATGCACATGAACAATAAACCATTCTGAATCGAGTGCAGAGAAACTCTGCACTTTCCACGGCCGGCGAGTCAAAGAAATCGGCGAACCTGGCCAGATCCTCATTTCTTGCGCAGGGAATAGGCGAGCAGCCCCCTATGCAAAGAAAGAGGATCTGGTCCCAGGTTAACTAAAGGAGAATTAGAATTCTTTGAAATCGAAGATGTACTGAATGGATAGCGTGCCCACAAACCAAGCGCACCGCTCTTCGCATGTTTGCTTGATCTGTTACCTTTCACAGCATTCCTGTGTTTGGTCGGGTGACTTCAAGTATTCTATTATGCATGAGTGACTACCTCCGATGTTAATCATTAAGTTGTTATAGGAACACCTGATGCAAACGGCAAATAATGAACAGATTTTGTTAATTCGAAAAATGAAGATTTGCAGCACAGTAAGCAGACTCTGACAGAACTTGATTCGAGTAGAGGCTGTGAGCAGGCTACTGAATGGATGATATGCTACTGGTTTAGCACAGGAAAACTTGAAAAATTTTGTTTGATTAACAATATATATATTTTAATATACGATATATATGTGTTAATTTTTTACTTATCACTTGTATGAAAAAAGTGTACGAGTTCTTGATATATTTAGTTTGTTATGGGATTACATGCTTATATTGTGTTCAAATATTCTTCATTGTAGGATTAAGTTACTGAAAGAACAGCCATACTCTCAAGCGGAAGCAGAAGCAGCAGCAGGGATGGGATCGTATAACATTCGGACTATAAAACCAAAGACAGCAAAATTAAACATGGCAATTAGCTCTTTATCAGCAAGCATGAACAGTCCAGGATCTGTACTATCCACACAATCTAGTTTGACATCGACTACAAATGTTATGGAAACACTTACTATTGATCAAGAATG